>VKOC01002557.1:0-12786 GCA_009364415.1 Spea multiplicata | reverse complement strand
GTTACGTGGGCAAGCATGTGATGTGTGTTTTACAAATAGCTGTGCACCCCCCTCACTGCTTCTGAAGCCTCGCGGTCAGTAGGGAGTATTTGGAATGTATACTTGTGAAATAATTAGCCCACACCTGGAATCTCGCCAGCCTGGTTTAATGTTATGTTTTCTTAATAAGATTATTTTGTTGTTTTTTTTTTTTTACGAGAACATCAGCTATTATTTAAGAGAGCGATAGAATTCTGCAAATGGATAAACTGGCTGCTGTATCTATCAATTGTTACTTATGGTGCAATATAAATCATACTCAACAAATCTCAACAGCAGATGAGTTATTGCCCATCTGTTTCTCTCTAAGAGAAAAACATGTACATGTGTTTGGAGACAATGGTTGCGCAAGTGACTTCCAAGCTGTAACCGTTTGGTGGTTAATGGAAAAGTACCCATGTATCAGAGTACATGTGAAATGTATGTGTATATATATATATATAAGAGAATTGTATCTTCCATGATACTAATTATTGTTTAAATATAACTTTTAATAAAAACAGTTCTTAAGATGGACCTAGGTTTACAATTGGCCTTCACAGTTCTTTTATAAAAATGTGCTTCACATAGAAGCTGCAGTAGCTTAGATCCGCAGATAGGTCATTTAAACTCAGGTTAGCCAGTTGCATCTTAAAAGCACTTCGGTAGGAACAGACAGCAAATTAGTTGTTAGGGAGCTCTAACTTTCTCTAAATGTTCCAACGAAACATAGCCAACTCTGTACACCCTCTTCCATGATGACAGCAAAACTAGAAACTACATGGGATAACAATGCATTTTATGTGGACATCAAAGGTGCAAGGTGTCAAGGACATCCACCAAGCTCTGAAGTTGGACTAGTTGAGTCACTTAAATTCCAAATATAGCTAGACTTGGCAGAATCATTAGATCCTGTCTATCTAAACATATGGTTAATTGAATATGTAATACAGATATAGTAGAAGGTATTCAGATCTGGTTCACCAGAAAGAACCCTGCAAACTTTCCATGGTAACCCCCTTTTGAGCAAATGTAATTATGTGTGAAGGTAGGTATCATACGCCCCTCTGAGATGAACTCTACAGTCAGCTTTTATTTGAACTGGGAAACTTCTTATACGAGAAAATATCTGAGATCCGAAGGAATTGAGTCTTCAAATGATAAGCTACATTGAGATTCTGAAAAGAGAGACAAGAAGCCTTTGAGTGCTGGAAGAAATGATATGTGGAGCCTTATTCCAAAGCCTGAGACAAAGATTTAAAGATCCAACAAGCTTCCATAGAGGAGCAGAAGCAAGCTGCTCCCAGTGCTGCAAATCCTTACGGATCTCACCTGCACCTAGAACCGAACCAAATATTTATTTAAATCAATGGGAGGAGAAAACAGGCCCGTGTTATGTGCTTCTCGCCCAAGACATTGACTAGCATGAAAATAGCGTTTTTTCCCTACAGGTCAGAGATCTATGTGGATAAGATCACAGACCTTCTTTTTGAGTGGATTCCTCTGTGTTGTGTATCTCTTTGAGAATGGTGAGATATTGCATTGTATCCTGATGTCTCAGAAGGTTGAGTAGTATAGGGGGAGCTACAGAATTCTGTGTTGGTTAAGCAACATACATGGAATAATTTAATCTCCTCAATCAGCCTATTGAGCTGTGGCCACCAGGGAGATCCATCACCCGATAAGACAATCTGCCCCAGTAAAGGGGATCCATCCATCCATCTACCCATCCATCAATCTATCTATCTCATATCTTTAAAAGTAATACATGGAACGCGTAAAGTATAAAGTTGGCTCACTAGGTAACATCTGAATCCCAAAACAACCCTAATGCATCATAAGAGAGTTAAAAAAGCCTTAAAACACAATTTGGAATCAGTGTAGGCTTCCTACTTATTGTGGTTTCCTATGAAAATATTTGAACTTTGCAACATGCCTTACAACTTCATTAATGCATTTGAGGGAACCATAAATTAATCTAAAGAAGGTTCCAAAATTCTGTAACGCATCAGATCTGAAAGATAATTCTCCCTCTTCTCTTCTAACCACTGTATGCCGTTTAATACGCAGTTAATACAATTTCTTCTGGAAATCGTATTAACACCAATGCGATCCTGGCAGGGTATACACCAATCTCGAGATAACTTGCTCGAACTACTTGTTGCAAAAGAAAATTATTAATACGAGGAGAGATAAGTTAAAAGTTATTGTTGCCATAGCATCAGAAAAAACTCTCTAATTGTTGCATTATTGTTGTTTCATGTGTTATTTTGTTTTTCAGTTGAGCAAAACATAATATTGACATTGGGTTTATTTATTTATTGATAATGCTGAATGGAGAGTTAAATGCCTCGGTTTAGTCTAATTTTTACTACCCAGGAAACCGCTCCATTCTAAGTGCTGCTGGTTTCCTTGGTAACCATCTGGACCCTGCAGCACACTGTAGAGGAGTCCCTCCTACGGCAGTCATGTGACCAGCTCCGCTAATGACATGAAGAGGAGGGAACAGTCTGAGGAGAGAGAAAAATGGACTCATAACGAGAGGTTTTTGAGGGACCCCAAAGATATGAGACTGTTACCCTGTGCCCTCCTTTCCATTGGAGAGTCCATAAAGGGGGCCATTTTCACCTGTGGACAGGCAGGTGTCCCCGCATCCATTCGGCCCATTCAGTTATTGACAGACGTAGCTTAGACCCACGAGCCAAGGCTCAGCTCAGTTACCCAATTAAATAAAACACCAACACACAAAATGGGTTTGAAAAGGCCGTTTTATTTAACATTCATTGTCCCGTAAAACCTGAAATAATAAACATAGATGCATTAACAGAGACAATGACTTCACCAAAACCAACCCAGCTGGCCAAGTTGTCCAGGTACCACAACAATTTGGGAAGGGACATATCCGAATGCCCCAACACAGACCTGAGGTACCAAGCACCGCTCTCTGCAAGGAACATCCCACCGGTTATGAACACCAACGATCATACCACCACCACATTAACCCCTTGGATACCTGGCAAGCTACCGCCAACGACTGTGACTAATGCAGCAACATCACTCCAAAAACTCAAACACCTCAGGGGAGAGAGGGTGGGACCAACACCACCAGGTAACGGCGCCTTACCCCTGTGACCACCAACCTTAAATATCCTCCGACCAAAACGTATACCCTAAATTCCACGATTCCCTCCTTAACCTAGCCCTGCTCAGCACTCTAGCCCATTCTGGCCCACGTGGGCTTCACTCTGCTGTAAAGACTCAACCTTCAACAACTACAATCAGTCGTTGGTCTCGTCTTAGATTCAGGATCCATATGCCTATCCCATGCATGTTTAAATTCCCTTGCTGTAATAGCCTCTACCACCTTAACACCTCTGCTGGAAGGCTGTTCCACTTGTCAACTGTTGTAAGTGTATTTGATTAGGGACTTTAAAAAAAGAAAACTTGAATTATAATTATGTGTCAATAATCTGTAATCGGCCCTTTAAACAAGTTCTTTAACACCAAACCAGAAAAAAATAATAATATATTGTTTGTCAAAATGTCTAGTGACTCAGCCCCAGTCCCGGAATAAGATATAACTAGTGAGATAAGCAGAAATATTTTTATGTTGTTATTCCTGACTCAGTAAAATTATTTTCATTCTTTCTCTTGACACAATTTCACATGACACTTTATTATTTCAAAACAAGATGAGCCGAATTAGATTGGAGGGGGTGGGAGCGGAAGTTCATCGGTAGATAATATTTTTACTTTCCGGAAATATAAGATATTTAAGTGTATTTGAAATTCGATGGACGCTGACCTCCCCCAACCTATAAACAGTTAATGAAAATGTTATTATTCAAAATAAACTATTTGTAAATAACAGGATTTGCTGTGTCATCAAAAGTCTCACAACCCCCCCCGACCGAAAAAAAGTCGCTTTTTTTTGTACAAATAAGTCTTGTTTTTGTGTCCACTTTGCCCAACATCCCCAAAAAAGAGTTAATAATTATACCTGTTGGGTTTTACACTCCGTGCCTTTCATGGATTGTGCTTTTTTTCTGTAAACATCTTCTGTTAAATGGCACTTGTAAAGTCTTTAAACGTTATTTAATCAAACAAAGGTATTTATTTACTCACTGATCTGCAGAAATGCCAGGTAGCGGTTTAAAAATCTTAAATAGAAAGAGGCGTCTGAAGTGTAGATAGGGGAAGACAGGTGGTGCCTAGAGGCAACCTGGATTATAACACCTGTTCTGGCCACTATAATTGATATAGGCATCCATATTTTTATTTTATCCCGTCCATGTAAGGCCATGGAGCTGTAGTCTGGATGGAGATAATTCAAAAAATTGAAAACACTTTTGGAAAATTGACTTTAAATGAAGGGTTATGTTCCCCAAGGGACATTAAAAGATAACTGCAAAACCCAGCTGATACCTAGAGCCACGGCTTTGGTTTACCTGCGGGAATCATATCTATAGCAATAAATCTTTCATCTGTGTTGAGTGAAGTGGATAACGTGGCATGACTCCAATGTTATCTGATTGCTCCTCTCTGCAGTTAGAGGTTAAAGGGATGTGTCAGTCAAGAAGTTTGGTTAACTAACTATTTTTTTTTAATTTCTTTTCAGGATTTCTTCTGATCTTTTCATTGGTAGCTCAAAGCGTACCACCGACCTGTCGGGTCACCTCTGCTTAAGGTAAGAAACGATTTCAATATCAGTGCAGTGACTAAAAGGGACCACTAACTCATCGCCCAAATCCGTGGGGGATAAAACAAAACTCATAAATCAAGGAATTTATTATGAATAATACAGCTCACCTATTACTTTTTCATTCCCTGACCTTTAGCAAGACAGTCAGTAAAGTCTCCCTATATGTTCTCTAACAATAACTTACATTATTCTAAGCTAGACTTGGGCCAGATGGATCGGGGAGAATTATGGGAGATTTAGTTCAACAGGAGCAGGAGACCTTCCATCTGTCATATCAATAAAATCATGAATTGGCAACCTATAAGACTGATTATTACTACATATCGTGTATTGATTTAAGAGGACAGATTACATCTATAAGGTCGTGTTAGTTCAGCATTGCCATTAGATAACTCAGTACCGATAGCGTGACCTTGCCTCTTTCTCAAGTCGTAGCTACAACATAATGTTGATTGAAGTGAGTGCTTGTTGGATCAGTGGGAATTCTCCTGACCAGCAACGGGTAAAAGGCGTCACTCTTCACATTGCCAAGAGCACCAGTCTATGCAAAGTGATTTACAATCAATAGAAAGTGATTGCACATTGTTTGTCATCGATAAACAGGAGGAATCCTTGACAAAATAAAAAGCTGCAGCTGATGACAATCAAAGTGTGCTGAATTAGTGTTCGTGCGACTTTGATTGCATATCCTCCACCCGATCTGTGTCACAGCATCCAAATACCGCAAATAATATTAGGCTACAAAAAAAAGGGGTTTTAGCACAGAAACGTGGCTGGGATTTGTATAGAAATTTAACATAATAAAATGGAAAGTTTTTGGGGTGTAGATCAGAGAACTGTGGGTGATTGTAAACAACCTTGAACTAAACCCGTTCTGCTCCGTTATTGAGTCCAACTGAGACCCCCAATGTCAGCTGTGATCCCGTAGAAACCCCAGAAATGAGACCCTTTCATAAGAGAGAAAGGAGATTGGCAAGACTTTTTTCTCCCCATAGGTCTGATCATTTCAGTTCATTTGACTTTCTTTAGCATATTCTGTACATTAATATTATATATTCTGCCTGCTTTTCTTCCTGTAATACAAATAAAAGAACCAAGCCTGAGAAGAAAATAAATCATCATTTAGCAGCATTGATAGAATCAATTTGATGACAGCTGTTGAATTTTAAATCACTTTATGTCTAAATGGACTCATGTAATTAATGTTTGCTTTTGCACGCCAACTCCATTTTTAATGACAGTACAAGTACGGTGTACTTTTTAAAAATGACTTAAGTTAGTGCTTTCTTATAATGCTGTTGCTATAATCCTCCTGCGCACCAAACATTTTGAACCCCTAGAAAGGAGGGGCAACAGCGTAGTAAGAAGGAGAGACCCCGAGGGTTCGCAGGTCTCTACGAGATGCGGACTTTAGAGATAGAAGTGATAAAGGGACACTCCAGCCATCATACACTTTAATGCAAGTGACAGCTAAGTGGTCTCTTTAAAATTTCATGTGTCCCATTTGCAAATGCATGGGGGGATTCTGCGGGAATTCCCCCATTTGCATTTGACCCTTTCCTTGCTTCCTCCACTATTTACAGCGCAGCAGATGTGCTTGACATGGTTTATATCCTGCCAGTCAGCTCCGGCGATGTCTTGGTAAATGTCGCTGAAGAGCTCTCAAGAGACCCTCCATGCACATGCATGCAAAGGACCCCCGATGATTTTGTTGGGCTCATTTGGACCAAGGAGGAGACTTCTTCTGTAGCTGCTCATAAAATACTTTGAAATACAATTTTTTTGTGGTGGGGATGTCTGAGACATTAAACTGTCCCTTTAAGCAAGCATTTGTACATGTAAGCAAATGGGATAATTAAGTGGGTATACTAATTCACTACATCCAGAAGCCTCTGTATCTTTGCCCATAACATTGTATAGCCCCCCCTTGTTGTCAGGATCCGCAGTCAACATGAATCTGATTTAAAATAAAAGAACACAAAATGCTTTGACAAATGACACAAAACCTGACTGCTTTCTTCTCTACTGAGAAATGCTACGCTGTATTTTACTGTTTGTTACTTAAAAAAAAAAAAGAAGTGCACTGGGTCTCAAACAGTAAATCAATATCTGCATTTTAAAGGTGACATTTTAACAACTGTGGTAAATTGAATCCAGTAAATATTACTCTTTCTGAGAGATTGTGAGCAGAAATGAGCATATTTTTATTCTGATTAACCCCGTATCTGCCATCTGTAACATATGTATTTTTCCACCATCCACAAAGTTGAGCTGAAATGTGGCCGAACACGTGTGTAAACATCATGCAGTAAAAAAAAACACTGAGGTCCATGTGAAATGGGGTCTCCCTCAGTGGGGGGGGGCATATTTTTTCAGTACAACATTAACTAGTAGGCTATCCAGCTGGAGTAACTGGGCACTTTTGACTTTGAGCTCATCAGTGACTCTCTTGAAGAAGTAGGTCTTTAAATCAGAACAATGTATCTCTTTTCTACCTTTGTACCTTCTTTTATATCTTCCTTTTTAATGTTCTGTGTTGGGTATTGGATTTCTTCAGTCATGGAGCAAACATTCTTCATCACTTTTGCCGTTCCTGGTAGGGAAGAGTAACAAATCTGGATTCCCGTGTTACTAAAGAAAGAAAGAAAGAAAGAAAAATAATAATAAAAAGACTAAAACGAAACATCTCAAGGCAGTTTAAGAAATGTATCTGTTTTGATTATAAGATGATCTGGATTCTCCAGTGAAGCAGCTCTCGTTTCTAAATTATTCTTTATTATCCTAAGACCCTCAAATGAACTGCCGGGAAACATTCATATTAAACAAAAATGAAAAAAATAAAAACTGATGAGTTACTTTCGAGTGAAATGCCAGATGTCAGTCAGGTGTTTACTGTACAGAATTAGTATAGAGTCGGTCTGACTGCTTACAGATTGCCAGGGCTGGAAATAGACTCAGATAGGAAATCTTTGAAATAAGTGTAAGTAACAGTGTACTGTTCTTGATTTACTATTCATGTGCTCACAGCTGCTACTGGAGAAAGAAAGGAAGCACGTGATTAGGCAAACAAGTAGGACAATCCATGACTTGTTGAAGGCAACTCATTTAAGGGTGCAGTAAATATCCTTAGCAAATCTTCTGTTATACACAATATCAGCGTACATGGGAGTACTAACTTGCAGAAATCAAAATACATACCTCTCAAGTGTCCTGTTTGGGACCATTCTTGAGCATTTGTGGGCAGTGGAGATCATGGGCCAGTTGGAGAGATCTTCTGACCTGTCTACCAACCTGCGAAATCAATCAAAGTCTGTGCTTTTGCATAATAGACCTCAATCTCATTTTGTCATATGGTCACCTCAAGATGTATTGAATAAGAGCAATGTGATATTGTGTGGTATCCTTTCTTCTTCAACACATGATAAGGGGGCTGAATGTAGGTAGATAGGTTGATGTCTCCAGGCCTTCCTCTAACCTCCCACCTTCCCTTGCTTCTAACCATATCCCCAACAAACATATACTTCTTCAGGCTGCTGAGATGCTTAGGGTATGAAAATGAAACCCAACCGTGAATACCTGATTGAACGATCAGATACAATGCAGACTAAATAACATTAAGGTTTTAGTTATGCAGACAGGGTTATACCGGAGATTCAAAATTGGCCACGGTGCTCTAAAGCCAGCATTCAATTAATGACGTACTGGATACATGTAGCCCGCCCTACACTCTTGCACTTTTTCATAGTGTGGCCCCATGAATCCAACCATCTACTGCACACTAAAGGCCCGGGGTCTGCTGCCTGAGTAGCAACAACAGTAAGTGAGCAGCCCACCGGTTTGCCTCATTGCCAGCACAGGGCTAACAGAGATTTGTTAGTGCTGGCGATTGCATTTTGCTGTTACAGGTTTGCTACATTGTCTCGTGGAAACGAACTACTGAGCATAAAAAGAAATTGGGTGTTTCATATCACCTCGATCCATTCCTTCCTGAGAAGCTACATCTTATATATTAAACTACTTGTAAAAATGAAACAGTAACACCATGGGCATGGCCTTTTTCAATATCTTTCATGTATTTTTAACTATGGTGCTAAAGGCAAGGATGCCCCAAAACACACTCCACTAAACCTCGAAAGTGATTTCTTTACTGCGTAGTATGATTATACTTTAATGATTTATAGGACTCTGTACCTGGGCAAAGCTACAGAACTGATGCCAAGCCAATACTGGAAAAGCTTGGACAGCAGTTTTTTATCAAATGTGATTTATTTATGTCTTGATCGTATATATATATATATGGCATCTGTTTATATTGCTTGCCTTGGCTTCCTTTATTATTATTTCATATTATAAGCGGTTATATCTTGGTTGATGGTTCAGTGAGTTACATATAAACTTTCCAGGGTCCCATGCAGGACCACTGGACTTTCACTGTCACGTGGCTCCATCCACCTCATGTTGGAGATGGCAAAATATCATCGTCAGTCCATGCTAAATGAGTAGCTCCCTGCCATCACAGGCCAGTTTCCACATACACAGTGGCCAGTTAGAACACTTTGGGTGTGAATACTGGCAGTGGTTCCAATAAACAGAACAATTGCCAGGACATATACTTGGTTGTTGTGTATTTGGCCGGAAAAATTAGGCCCTGTTGGCAGCGTTGGAACCTTTGGCTGAACTTGGGGAGGTTCAGAACAAATGTTTTGGGAACTAGATTGTGATCTGAGGGGCAGGGATGGTAATGCCACCTCTGACAGACCAACAAAATCCCTTAGCCCCTTAACGAGGCTAAAAGACAACTGGGCACATTAACACCAATTTTACATCTTTGGGTTTTATACAATTTTATACATATGCCACTGGAATAGCAGAGTCCAAAATGACATCGAATAGTGCCACATGAGCTGTTGACCAATGTTGGAGTTTTACTTGGACACAGCTAAAGCTATACAAAGCTAGCATAGACACTGACTTTTCCGCCATAACCAGCTCCATGACAGTCATACGCCTCCCCCAAACCATTGCAAGCTTATACTCAGCCTTATCCTTTCATTTTTCCAACAGAAACATCGCTTGAGTTATATCGGATCCCAATAGGTTTCACCCACAGCGTACAAATAAACGTAAGCCTTTCCAACTTGCTCAACCAAAGAGCTGGCCATCTAGTGCAGTGCTCCTCAACCCTCTCCTCAAGGCACACCTAACAGTCCAGAATTTAGGAATTACTCTGGTGTGTCTTAGGTGTTTTAAGTGTTTTTGTTTTTTATTTCTGCAACACCTCAGACACAACCGAGTAATACCTAATTCCTGGACTGTTAGGTGTGCCTTGAGGAGAGGGTTGAGGAGCACTGATCTAGTGGACTTGGGTGTCACTTCTGTGTTGGTTTCTCATTTTTTACTCCCACTGGCTACCAAACCATGGCCTTGGCTAGTGATTCTTGCTTCATGTTCTTAATTGATTTGTGTGGCCATATTGCAAACCAGAGCAACCTGCCCTGACTTCAGCACAAATTGTCACTTAACCCTTTATAGGCTACAGAAAGGCTCCCCATACAAGGGCCTTTGAAAAGTCCTAACAGTGACCATCTCCCAAAGGAAATTATTTTGGACCCACCTGCTCAGTATTATTTAATAAAAGCAGCATATCATTAGAAACATTGACACACAAATGAAATTTTAGAGCCAATGTTCAATCAGAAAACATTACGGATTCAGATTTTGATCCAAGTTAAAATAAAAAAACATTTTTGCATTAGTGTAGAATTAATTTCAGAGCATTCTGATTTAGCATATAGTCATAGCAATTAAAGCTTAAGATTTTTTTTTTTTATCCTTTCAGTCCTGGATGGAGAATATTAGAATGTGTTTATTTAGTTTAATGAAATTACGCATAATATTTCACGCTCTTTAATTTGATTAATTTCATGAGTTGAGTTGGCGATGATTTATGTTCATCTGCAGGTCAGATGCCAAAGAATATATTTTTTTGTACTATTTTTTTAATGTCACATTTCAGTTGCTTAAAAATTGGATATATTTGCATTTAAAAAGGCTTCTTTTATCCAGTCGTTTTTTTTCAATTTGTCTTTTGGTCTTTATTTTACAGTTCAAAAAGTTTTTTTTCTTCAAGGTTCCCAATGTTTGTTCTGGGTTAATGACAGCCATATTATAAACAGGAATACAGATTTGGTTCCTTAGCCCCATTGATGCTCTTGCCACATGCTACACATCCTAAACTAGAAACAGATGGGTTATTTGAAAGGTCCATTTTCCTTGCTGTGTGTGCCTACATGTGACATTTCCAGTACACCCACTCCGTTCAGCAGTTCCTGTGAATATAGACTTCAAGGTTCATTTCCATCCATTTTCTGATAACTCAACATGCGAAGCCACAAAGGTATTTAACTCCTAACACTACACTGTAAGGATTATGATTTTGAACGTTCTCTTCCCTCTCTCTCTCTCTCTCTCTCTCTCAGGTATGGAATCCTCCGCATTCATAAGAAACAGGGTTTTGGCAGAGCTTACATTTGACAAATACTAAAAATACCACCAAGAACACGGTGGAACTTCTGCCTTACTTTTGGTGCTTTTGTACTCTGGACACACCTATGGCATACTAAGGGGGTTGCACGTATAATTAACCTTCTTGCCTGTGGAAAAAGGGGAAAAGAGCTTCTTATAGTAGCCAAAATCTTTGAACTAGATCAGACCTCTGGTACCAGCCCTTACACCAATATTGCTTTTCACAGCCTGCTTGGCTCATTCAAAATGCATTCATATCATACCCCAAAATTTCAGTTGTTCAAATTGGAACATCTTTGGATGGGACCACCTGTCTACCTTACCCATCTAGCTATATCTTGGTGCACTGCTTCAATGCGGTGCAAGGTGGGCACTGGGATGGTGGTCTGTTCTGCAACAGAGCAGATGTCTTTCAATTTCCCAGTATAATAGGTTGTTCAGGGGAGATCAGAGGATCCCCCCAACTGGCCCATGATTCCTATTGTCCAAAAAAGCAGCTCCGTGTCATAGTTCCCGAAATTTGGACTGGCAAATGAATAAGAGGTCAGTTGGGAGGTACATCATATGCTGTCCTTGTAATATCTTGTATACGTTGTGCCTGTCTGTCTATCTATCTTAACATTTATTAGCAAAATAATTAGTACATTTTCATGGCAAAGAGGAAATGATTTGCTGGAGAATATATCAAACCAGTCTGACAAATTCCCCCCACACTTCTTATTTAGAGCTGATCAGTGCAAAATGTACCTGTTAGTATTTTGCTAATACCCACATTTCCTTATCCCTCCAGTGTCCTGACAAACAGAATCTGCTACAATAACAATACTTCAGATTTTTATTGAACATGTCCTCCGAGCAGGATCTCAAACCACTTATAAAAATGCTTCATGAGACTATCTGACAGTCAGGCCTACTTAGATCCTGTTCAGCTATGCAAGCTATTGAGACAAAGAGCCATTCTGCAGCATTTTGATTAGAATATGTCTTAACTGTACCACGTTGTGCTCCGGCTGACTGTATTTTGTAAATAAAAGAGACAGGGTCAATGGTCCCTGCGAGACTACATTTCCCAATAATGAGCCAAGTGGCATTTCCAGGAAAGTTTAAACTTTTCTTGTATGGTATGGTGTTTTTTTTTGTTGTTGTTGTTTTTTTTTTTACCCCTATATTAATCCTGATTTCAAAAATGACTAATGCACACAGCTAATTAAGGTTTTACAGCTTTCTAGTATCCAGAATCAAATGTCTGTTTCTAGTTTCTCCCCTCGTAACGCTGTCCAATAAATTTCCCCTCGTACAGATTTATGGGCTTGTTACATTGCAGAGGTCTGCGGAATAGAGATATGAATCTCTGTGGAAGAGATGTTATTTTAAACATGTTGAATGAGGTGTTTAGACACGATTCAACCAGGTGTTGTTTTAGTATCATGCAGGGGGGGGGCTGTTGTGTTCCCCCAAATACCCCACCCAACATTTTAGGTGTCCAAATCTGGACGTCTTTGTTAGGGGGTGTGTATGGAGGCAGACGGGGGCAGGGCCAA
>VKOC01002556.1:0-11552 GCA_009364415.1 Spea multiplicata | reverse complement strand
TATAGGATCTGGCAGTGAAGTATCCATGTATAAAAGTTTCCAGGTGTCTCAGTTTCCATTACTCCAATATTACACATCAAGTTTGACTACATTGCCCTGAGATATGTTTTATTTACAAATATCCCCAAAGTCCCAGATAAACTGTCTGTTTTGATTTATGCATGTCACATCCGTAAGGGTATATTGATTCTTAAATGTTTTATACTGTTAAATGTTTCAACAAAAGCATTAGCGTAAAACCACTTTAAATCAATACTAATTGTTGTATTGACCTTTGATTGACATTGGATCAATTAGATCCCAGTGTTTCTTCTCATGTGGTTTTCAAAAGGTACAACGATAATGGACCAGGAACTCTGGGTAGAGCATAGGGATATTACCTTGATTTGACCACCAAGACCTTTTCAAACGATCCTTCTGATATCATTTATGAAAGTCCTTTTGAAAAACCATGACTGGATGAAGGGGAAGTGGAAAAAAAGATGATGCAACATGATGACGTCAATTTACAATATTTTTATAGGAAAAATCTATTGTTAGATGTCGCAACCTATAATTTCAGTTGGAATATTGTACGCTATCCCGGATACTTCTTATTTGTCATTTGAAGTATACTGCACAAATAGTGCTTCATATCTGGTGAATCTCTTCTCTGCAATATGTGGCAATTTTGTGCATATTTTGATACCCCCATGTCAACAGCTGCAATACATTTTATTTTAGAAACTATTGTAACATTTTACTGTAGCTTCATATAGCCATGTCCAGTACATATGTGTTTTGTAAGAAGTTGCTTAAGTACATAATACAATATGTGTATTTAAATCGTAAAGTTTTATAGGTCCAACTGATATTCACTTTTCCTTATTTCAGTTATCTAGCACTTACATATAAACAATTTTTAGTAACCCCTTCAAACCTCCTGAAATGTAACCCATCTCGTATAAGTGTGGAAGTAATACAAATTTAATTCTATCAACAATAACTTTGTAAATTTGATGCTGCAAGTAATTTAAATAGAATTTTGGATCCAGCGTTTTTCCTCATGGATTTATTATTTTTATTTTTTACATATACAGTATATGCTGATGCAAACATATACAACACAGCAGGATTTTTTTTATTTGTTTTATTATCTGTTTTCCCTAGGTTTGAACTAATAAAAATGACAATTACTTGAATTATTCAAGACATTTGTTTTTTTAGACAATTAAAGTCTTTGAAGAGGAATCGGACATAGTTGCATGTAAATGCAGTGTCCTGAAATAATAATAATAAAAACAAATTCATTTTGTTTACATCAACATACAGTTTGCGTTTTTTATATTATGTTTTACTGCACAGTTAATTTGTGTAATGTTATGGTAATAAAGTGAGTAGTGGCGGCAAATAAAATTATATAAATATATAATAAAATACAATTATACAAGCAAAAAAAATGTAATAAATAAATGTGAATGTGCTGCTGGTACACCTCAGAACAAATCCCCACTTTGTTAAAGAAACACTACAAAAACATATATAGGTGACCGAATATATGTGTCCATAATTGGGTGAAGAACCCAATTATGGACAATTGACAAATCTATGTGGACAATTTACCATTGACCTAAGCAATTAAGGACAGCTATAAAGGAGCACAGAAAGGGATCCACCAACGTACCTGAGGAAGTATAGCACGAAACGCGTCGTACGTTGCACGTTGTGACAGAGGAGAAGGAGGACGTGACTTTTATTTGCGGATATACATTCGGCTGTGCAGCAGTGGATGAACGCGGGACGCCGTGATTTTGAAAACTGCCGCTAGTCCGATTATTTATTTATTTTATATATTAAAGTATTCATCTTTATTTCACCCTCGCCTCCGGATCTGTGCTTTGAAGAATTTGGGAGTAGTTACCTCGATTTCTCGCTCTTCTTCCGACATCACGAAGTTGTGAATATTTCTACAGTGGAGAGTGAAATTTATTCGGGAGACGAACAATCCCTCCCGCTTACCCCCCCTACGCGGTTTATGGGCTTGAATAAGCCCCACCAAACGTAAGGGTCCATTTTGCCTGTTAGATATATACACACAATTATTTTTACGAATTACACTATGATGTTTTTTTCTTTTCTCTTTGTTTTATGATTGAATTTTACATACTGCCCGGATTTCCTTGAAGCTACATTGAATTGTTATCATTTGCATTATTTACACTCACTTGGTGTGAGGGGCGCGGTCACCTATATATGTTTTTGTTGTGTAATTTTATGCCTAAATAATACTTATATTTTCTCATATTTAAAGAACTGTTCTTTCCAGGTCAATTGAAAAGCAAATCAAAATGTGACAGCGACATCCATCATGAGATCCCATGTATGTTGTATCAATTTTGGCAAGGCAGCATTGGTTAAAATGGATAAATAGCATTAGGGATGACTCACAATTTATCACAATTTTTCCAGTTAACATATTTTTTATACTACAGTATAACAACTTGTGCAACTGTGGAATATTTTTATTATTAGTATTATTATTATGGAAGTGCTTTGTTGGTGTGGAAAAGTAATATTCTGTAATTTAACTGCTATAGCTACATTTTTGAGAATACTGTGACAGTTTCTGGTGTGTATAGATAAGATTTCCTGCCTTACAAACCGCAATCACATGCAGACTTGAACCAATAAACAACTAGCACGCACATAGATCAAAACCTGATTTAATTTTTCAGTATATCTAAAAGAACATAGAGTATGGCTGCTCTTTGGTCTGTCACTGAGTTCTGGGTGTGTGATGCTCTAGCCAAAAAACTGAAGTATTGATTTTTAAACTAACGGTCTCTTTCTGCTACTAATGCCTCTGGCTATACAAACCAGCACCCTGCTAGCTTTTAACAAACACTTAATTAATTGCCTCAGCAATAATTACTCCAGAGTCCCTCTCTTCTGACAGAAGAGTGCCTCCAATGCACAATTTGTTCGTTGGATTTGTACATCCCAAGTGCATTATTTTGCATTTATCAACATTAAACTGCAGATGCCACACTCTTGACCATTCTTCTAATTTACCTATGACAGCTTCCACTCTTCTGGGAAGACTCTCCTCAATATCTTCAAGTGATTCTGTGGGAATTTTTGCACATTCATTCAGTAGACCATCTGTGAGGACAGACACTGATGTTGGATGAAAAGGTCTGGCTGGCAATCTTGATTCTAACTCATCCCAAATATGCTCAATGAGGTCAAGGTCAGGGCTTTGTGTGGGCCAGTCAAGTTCTTCTACACAAAGCTCATTCAACCATGATGTCTGGCGTGGAAGAGCTTGACTGGCCTGCACAGAGCCTTGACCTCAACCCGACGAACACCTTTGGGATAAACTGGAACAGAGATTCCGAGTCAAGCCTTCTCATACAACATCAGTGCTTGACCTCACAAATGCTCTACTGGATGAATAGGCAAAACTTTCCACAGAAATGCTCCAAAATCTTGTGGAAAGCCATCCTAGAAAAGTGGAATTTAGGTAAATGACATATTCGTAATGGTCTTCTGTGTGTTTACTGAAATATTACTGTGCACATTGCTTGATTTTGGCCTGTGCACTTGATTTCCAGTGTTAGATATATTTCAGATTTACTTTTTTTTACCTATGAAAGTCATGGTAATTGGAGTATAGTTACAGTACACCACAGTGACACATAAAAAATATGTAGCTAATGCAGGATCTTGAGTGATTAAGAATAACTTCCATTATTAACTTTTTCTAAAAAAGTTAGGAAATGAGCAACATTTAACACAACCAAGTTCTGGGGAATCATAAATCTTACTTCTCAAAGGTGTCCACCATAGTGTGTGTCACCCTTTTATCTGTTCTTGGTAAGTGGTTTATTGATCCATTAAAGATTAATGGGATGCTTAAATTCATTGTGGCTTATACCGCAACATTTTTTTAGAAAGCTTTACCAACGAGCATTAGACTTTATTACATAGTGGCATAGTTTTATCTTTTTATGAAAATTTGTGTATAAAGAGCACTTTACAAAAGTCCTTTGAAAGTATACATACATTTAACTGTGTTAGAAAAGCTTCTGTACAGCATAGTGCTTTTTAAATAGCAGTAGGGCCTGTTTAAAACTGGTACAATTTACGAAATGATTACAAAATAAGGTGCCATTGGCCTGAATCCTGGTGTTATAGAAAAGGTCAAAATAGCAGGCAGCTTGTAGATTCATTAACTTGCAAGTTGCAAATGTGAATTTGGTCAAGTTAACGTCTTAGTGAATACACCCCTATGTGTCTTTCTCTTCTGATTCATGTGCCTGTCTCTCCCTGTGTGTCTCTGGCCCTTTTCCTTCTGCCTTTTACATAAACAAGTTTCATGACCTTGGTTTCAAGGTCAGCAGTGTATTTATGGTGTAAGTAGTACTATTTGAATCAGAATTCAAATTTACATAAAATAAACATATAGAGGTTCATTAAACACTGTGACCATTTATTTTAAGGTAAAAAAAAAACTATATAAAAATATGTGAAGCAGCTTAAAACTGGTTGGGGTCCCTGGGAGTATTGCTGTAATATCCTCTGCAAAGTGTATGCACTGCTTGCCACTAATCAGGGGCCCAGCCCACTACTGGGCTACTTGTACTAGTGCCACCTGAATTAGCCATGTCTTAAAAAGCTATGTTCTGCGATGATGACAGCCCTTGGGGACTCCTATAAGATCACCGTGACCATCCTGAACCTTTGAAATGCATGACTGAAAACATGAATGAAGGACAGTTTGTAAAGGGCTGCTAACTGGACAAAATAGGAAATAAACAGAAAATTGTTTCCAGCGGACTGAGCAATTCATGAACTTATATATATATAGCTAGATTTGTGTATTTGAATTCATATGTTTTTTTATTTCAACAAATGTCCGAAAGAAGAGGAGGGACAAATAAAACAAACAAAAATGAGTTCCGAATCTTGTATTTTGTTTATTTTTTCACTCTGCCTTTTCACACACTCTCTCATGCCCTCTTATACTCTCTTTCAATATTTGCTTACCTTCTCTGCTAACTGCTTCCCTGTCTTCTTTTTTTCCTGCAACTCTGCTGCTTATCTTGCCTCTTTTTGTTCATCTATCTCTTCTTTACTTTGCATTCTAAAACATGCAGCCTAACTATGAAAAAGATACAACAATATTCAACATTGCAAATAAGAAAGAAAAAAAATCACATGTATAGCTGCTTCCAAACCTATGTTTTACATAGTTTGTAAGGTTGAAAAAAGACCTAAGTCCACCAAGTTCAACCCTTCTACCTAACCTTCCTATTCTTGATCCAAAATAAGGCAAAAAAAAATGAAATGGGAAAGGGATTTGGGTATAGAGCTCCGATTGGAACAGTGGCGTCAAGCCATCTTATCGACAAAAAAACATGTTCATTTGGTAAATCTATTTGAGACCTATATTAAGGTTGTATATACATGGTACCTAGTCCCGTACTTAATATTAGGAATAACATCTCACAATTGCTGGGTTTGCTTTTTCATTCCCACGTTCAATTAGACCCACAGATCTTTCTGTTCCACCTGGGTTTAGAGAAATTTAAGTTAAACCAAAGGATTCTTATTACGCACATTCTTGCGTCATTCACACGTCTTGCTGCAAAGATATGTATTGCTAGAAATTGGAGAAATCCTGGAATAATGAACTGGGAGATAGTTGCTAACCAAATCCATTACCAGTACCCAATGGAAAGAGGTTATTTTTCTAAACTCGATAAGAGTGATAAGTTTGAAAAAATTGGCAACCCTGGAAAATATTACAGGATGTTCGGGTAGGGATGGTAGATGTTTCCACATAATGAGTCCCCCCCCCCTTCATATGGTCTCTGGGCGCTATAACTGATATCATATTGATATGGGGCTGAATAGTATCCCCGGAAGAGGTCTCTCAGTTACTCCCCGTGCGAGATTGCTTGTAGTATGTATGGTAGAGAAAACTAGTAGTTGTTAGTTGTTAGTTGTATGTATGACACTCATTGTAACTTATATTTCGCTTCTAATTGGCAATCACATGTATGATGTACGTAACAAATTTTTCTTCTAGGTTTGATAACAGCGGACTCATACATGTATTGTAATCATTTTTAAGAATGTTGTATGATTGAACTATGGAATTCCAAAAGGAGTGCTTTCTTTTTGTTTTCTTTGAATCTCATATAGAACCTTAAAAAAAGGCAAAAAAAACTCCTAATTAACCTAATTTGAATTCTGCTATCTGGGAAAAAAAATCCTTCTTGACTCCAAGAGGCAATCACATTTCTCCTTGGATCAAGAAGCTCTAAAAGCTCTAAAATATTAATGTTATTCTAGCACGAGTAAAAACTAAATCTGCTTTATTTTTTCTAATCAACAGGACCAACATTTGAAGTAAAGATCTGGCTTATCCAAGTTATTTAAATAATGTCGCTTCTCCATAGAGGCTTGAAATTCTACCTATGATATCAGATCATGTAAACAGGGAAGACTGCTAGAGTTCCATTGTCCTACAATCAGGAGCTTAAGAGTTGGATTATGTTATAATTTGTCATTTTAATTCTCATCACATCACACTTACGTCAACATGTTAAAATAAGGCAATAGAAGAGATGAGTTAAAAGCCCCAATACCAGAAAATAATAATAATAATGTATTGAAAACGTGTGGCAACTTCAATAGCATACTGCTTCTTTAGTAATGTACAACATTTAATGTACAAAATAAGCGCATTGACTCAGGAGGAAGGTTAGATATTGATTAGTTAACCGAGGCTGTATACATCTATCATTTCCTTGTTACCTCACTTAGGAAAACACATACTGCGTCTCTTTTGTCTTTGCAAATATGGTGCCGGTTACAAATGTATGTAATAAAGGATGCTTTAAAAAGGGGAACCTCCCAGTTTATTTATTGCATCTATCAAATTAGAGAACATTCAATGTTTAAATATATGATTTCATTAATAATGCACTTTATAAAGTATACAAGTGGATTCTTGCCCATGTATTGCTTCCTCGGTAATGGTCATATGAGCTCACAAACCCAATCATTAAAATTGATCGTAAATGGATCTATGGAAGAAATATAATGGGTAGACTGAAATAAAAAATATTTAAAAAATGTTTTCATGGTTGTGAACAACATTAGTCAAGCTTACGTCGTTATATCAAGAACTTCATGCCAGCTAAATCTACAATAATCCAAAAGTAGGCAAAACAACTTAGTGGTGTTTAATTAATAATAGGATTTGGAATGGGTTATTCTGTACCTATTTTTAAATTGTATTTTTTTTTTTTGGTATGTTGGAATTTTATCGCTTTTGTTCCTAAAAACCAAATTCCTAAAATCAAATGTAAATGTAATTGGCTACAGTATCACTTGTGAAACACTGAAAAAATGGGTATTACGGTTTTTGGTAATACACTTATTATTGGACTAACATTTTTTTTTTCGGCTGCACCTTAGAGAGAATGATTCTTTTTTAAGGTCAAAGGCTATATTATATAATTTTATATATATAATTTCTTCAGACAAAGCTGTCCTTTGAATTTGTAGGTACATAGGGAATAATGTTTCATGGCTCCTCTGAACGAAAAATCTTAGGGGAAAGAATAGTGGTAAAGAGCTGTATGACTGGTGGTTGATGGCTTCACTTGTTGTAGCTCAAGAATAGAAGGAGGTATCAGTTAAGATCCTTTCCACTGATCTGGGTAAAACTGTGATTCTCACTCTATGATGAATCAGTGATTGTTAGTGACCAGACTACTGTCTGAAACAGGCTAGTCCTTTCACCGTAACAAACTGTTTGTAAATTCTAAAGTAAAAGCTGTCTTCTCTACCTTCTTTTGGTAGAGAACATCACAGACCTACTCCTTGTTTCTGCTACACCAATCCATAATAAATGCCACAGAATAAACACTGATGGAACTTTCTAAGAGCTTGTGCTTCGGGTTAGCACTCCCATGTGCTCCTCAGTGTAGAAAACAATCAAGAGCAATGCATGGCTGTCTGCTTGATCTCTTCCATAGAAAATGTTAGATGGACACACACACCTTTATAGAAGTAACCCTCGATGCAGCTATGGAAGATGCAATGTAGAAGAATGACCAGGGTTGCACTGTGCACAACAAAGACAACGTTCCTCTTTTAAGCTTTAATGAGTGATAATATCCAGCAGCAACATAGAAATCTACCCAATTCAGCAAGTTATTATATAAGTATTAGTTAGACCATAAAATGAAGGAGATTATTTACAGAGAGGTACCTTTGGGTCCAACTAAGTAAAGGGCTCGCGGCAGTATACCTGCTTTTCTCTGGCCAAGGGCCACATTGACTTCGGACTTAATTAAAGGAGATGTGATACTCTGTATGCTTTTCTTAAAAACTAAATAACCAATTAAACTTGTATTACACACACATTACTTTTTTTATACCACTGTATAATCACAGCTATCATCAACATTGCTAAATACTGTTTGTAAAAATATCTGTACATACAGTATCATGTAGTAATTTCTCAGTTATTGTTTTCTATCTGCTGTTACATATTAAATAATACTATAAAATGTTAGCAACTGGAGGTAGTTTGTTAGAATTTTTTAAAAAGACAACAGATTGTGTTGTGTGTGTCATCTTTGCACATTTGTTTCACAGTAATAAATTGTAATGCATATTCTAATAACGGTACGGAGATGGGAAGGAAACTATAACATGTTATATGCATGATGTATTCTCTGGATGATACATGGCAATATTATGGTTTTTACATTAAAAGATGTTTAACCATTGTTTCATAAATCAAATGTGTGTAATCAGCAGAAATGTGTCTTCTTTAATTGTAATTCCAACTGATCCAACAGAGAACTGAAATCCAAACGCTAGTCAATGGCAATACTTCTTTACTGGCAAATGGACATTTTTTGTTACTTTTGTTGTATCCCATTATATACTGGATGCCAAATGTAATAGATTAACAAATACAGCCTCCCTGTTGCAAGACCAACACTTAAAAATCTTAGTAGAAATTAAGTATTTTCCTGTTTTTGTTTCTTCTCTTCAGAAAGCAGGATTTTGTATAATCTGTGCCGATTGTGGTTAAACTGAGAAGTAATTTTAATTTCATTCTTGTGCTTGAATGTTTCTTCTTATTGATGTTATTATTAATCTTAAGGATAGAAATAGTTTTACCGATTAATATAACACTTTGCAAAACAGAAAAAAAAATACTTTGACATAAGAGGAGCCACATTTACAAGATGTACTATAATGAAAGAGTAGATTTATTGGATATTATTACCATGTGATTTAATTGTGTGTGTTTAAATATTGTGCTTTGGTTAATAAGTTATTTTATTAATTCTATAAGACAATACTTTTATTTAAAAATATCTAATGAACCACATCTAAAAATAATTTCATTTTATAGGTACCTCTGTTATCCAAGTGACTGCAATAGATGCTGATGACCCTTCTTATGGGAACAGTGCCAGAGTTGTATACAGCATTATTCAAGGGCAGCCATACTTCTCTGTTGATCCAGACACAGGTTTGTTTATCTTATGTTCTAATAATAATAATAATAATAATAATAAGTCCAAGTGAAAATTCCAATTGATTAAAGTTGGTAGTTTTATAATAAAGTGATATCAAAGGGCATTGTTAAAATATACAACAGCCTGTTATGGTACCCCTAATATGGTGTGACTATTGTAACAAAAAGAGCAGTACAAGTATAGGTAAAGGGTAATGGAAATGGAAAGAGCAGAGTGGGGCAATTGCCCCAGGCGGCACTTTTGAAGAGGCGGCACTTTGCCGCCCCAAGCGGAGGAGAGAGAGGGGCGCTGAGTGGTTTTTGCTTATCAAGTTGTCAGTACCCGCTTGGTGCCCCTCTCTCTCCTCTGCGAGCCCTCTAGCTCGGTCTCAGTGCCGGCTTGTAATGCTGAGTGCCGGGAGATTCTCGCCGCAGGACTGCAGGAAGGTAAGTGAAGTACAAGGGAGGGGGGTAGAGTAGATAATAGAGAGGGAGGGGGTAGATAATGAGAAGGTAGGGAAAGGAAGGGTAGATAACTTCCACTGTGTCTTGGGCCGGCCCTGATTAAAGAGAAAAGGAAATGCATAGTTACATGTGCTGAATATGTACAGAATACAAAATACCAATAAGTATAGACTTTGGTTAGAATGTGCAGAAGCTTTTAACCAACCACATATCTGTATCGTTGCAAATAGTAGATGAAAACTAGGATCCTATGGACATGTCAGATGATAGAAAGGTGGATGGAAAATGGATGGATAGAAAGAAAAAAAAAGAAAAAAACAATAACTGAATGCGTCCTGATGAATCATAATCCTACTCTAAATGTAGCTCTAACCCTTAGGGAAAATAGATCTTCCTATAGTATATAGTATAGTATATGTTTTTCATAACTGCTCTGTGCTTCCAAACATGTCTGTATTTGCTCCTCATGTATTTGACAATGTATGAAATTTCATGAAATGAAACTTGTGAAAAAGCTTATTTGACTGGGATGTCTAAGCTAAAATGATTATTATATTAAGAAATCTTTGATCTTTATATATTGTTAAACAGTGGTTTTTACATGCTCATCAGTTACACTTTTAGTTTTAACACCATTTCAAAATGTATCCTTGAAAAGTTGGTGAAAAAACAAAGCACTTATGGCTTTATATCCCAAACTAGAGCACTGAATAGTTTGCTTCAGTTAGTTACAGTAAATATCCCAATTTAACTCCTTAATGACAATGCTTGTACATGTACGGCCTCAAAATGCATTGTTTTCAATGGGTTTAGGGACAACTCATTGTCCTTAAGGGGTTAAGTAGATATATTGCAGTGTAAAATAGAAATATTTTAAATGTGCTTCATCTTTACCCACAGTGATGAGCATTTAGGATGATTTATCTGAAATTTTGACAAAATGTTACCTCTCCATGATCTTTTGGCAGCAAGGTCTGTGGCTCCTCTGGATTTTAAATCTCAAAGCTACATCCGAATTTGACTTTACGATTTAATGAGTTCTTTCTGCTGATGGCCGCATAATGGCTTTGTGTTAATAATTGCCATTCATTTTGTCCCCTTACTTCATGTGTGATGAATATGTATGATAAATGATGTATATTTCCTACATTGGAATTGATATTATAAATTACCGTTGAGTTTTTCCTCTGGGTGTACACTGGAGTAGTTATAATGCCAGTTATATTTATTTTTTACAACATATTGTTATTTCTTTTGCTTTGTATATACAGCCTTTCCCATTTTTATTAATCCATATATCTTTCATTTTAATATATTTCAAAGTTTCTGAAAAAAATTCTCAGGCTATGCTCGGCCTTCATTCTGTTTGATTTGATTTACATGTTTGCCCTGATTGCGCCATAAACTTTCTTTGGTGATACTGAATGTATATTGGATATAATATCAAAATATAATCAAAAGCTTTAACAGTACTTTTTTTAAATGCCTCTGCACAACCAAACTGCAAACAGGTTACCATGTACACCCCCAGCCCTAGCAGCTTATTATATAA
>VKOC01002553.1:0-73578 GCA_009364415.1 Spea multiplicata | reverse complement strand
TATATAATATGGTTTACATTAAGGGTGTTAGGCAGGCATGCACAACTCATGTCCTCAAACACTGCAGATAGGCTAGACTTCCGTGTATCCTTGCCTAAAAACAAGTAGTTGAGAAGGGAACCATGCCTGAAGTATTTTAAATAAAGCATAAAGCATTGCCTACTTATACTTACTGCTTTATTGTAAATATTTTTTAACAGTTCTACAATTCTGTTTAACGCAATTGTTCACTTATCCTAGTGAACACTTCTGTTTTCCCCTGCAAGCCTCTTGGAGCTTGGAAGACCGCAGAATTGACATTGCACACAAAGTAGTATACAATGGCCTTGTGCAAATATTGAGTCCGCAAATGGCGTCCAATGCTTCATACTCAAGCTGCGCATTGCCCAAAATGTACCAAAATGCAGCCTTATTCTTGCCGTTACGTGGCTTTGTCCAAGGGGTGTCTGACGTCATGTTTGGTCTGGCTAGGAGAGGCAACTGTGAAGAAAGAAGACATGGTAACCTGGGCACATAGATGGAACCATGAAGCAAGGACTCCCATTGAAAACTTCATGTAAGCTTTCCAGTTCACTGAACACCTACCTAGAATGCAGACTTTACTACCTTCCCTACTGACTACACAACTATACACAAAAACATGACTAGGATCAAGCTTCGATATCTAAAAATTGTGGCCTGTCATGGTCTTTTAAGTATCTTCATTTTGCACGTGCTGTTCTTGGGCAGATTTAGACACATCAAAATGGCTTCCTCCTCCGTGGATAAACCGTAGACCATGGTAATCTCAATATTTAAAATGTAATTATGGCTTGTAAACTTTTAGATATGTACTTGTGAATGTTATACATTCTTTTTATGCGTAACCGGAAAGTTTTTCGGCTGCAGTTTATTCCATTTTTAAATAAGACCTACGTGACTGTACTGTAGGTTTATGGAGACTATGGCAACAGTCCGTCTCTATGTAAGCTTCTTTGCCAATAATTGTACCTGTGAGCTATTTTTTTGGGACAAAGGTCCTTTCTTTGTGTGCGTGTTTTGTGCACCGTGGGAGCCGAGTACGGCAGCTGCAACGAGGAGGCGTCTGATCCAGTGACTGCCACAGACTCCCTCCAACGGTGACCTTTGTCATCTCCGTTTTACATGTCTTGGGCAGCCGTGTATGCATCTGATACCATACACAAAGTACAGGTTATGATCATTATTATTTTATTGACTAGACTAGATAAAGGAAGTTTTACTTTACCAAGATGGTGGTAAAGTAAATAAACAGCCTCCCATCAAAAGCTAGAGAGTAATACAGTGAAGGACCTTAAACAAGCATGGCATAGACATAAAGCTATCCTGAATCTGAGACAAGACCAGGAAAAATTGGCATACTGGCCAAAATAGGTCCTATCTTCCGTTCTGTTTCTATGACTCTGTAGGGCAAATATTATGGATTGGGGTTCTCCACAATATTCCACTATGCACTAAACCAGCGTAAAAGTGGACATGTATAAAAAAAAAAGAGTGTTACATATCCCTTACATCAACATTTGCTTTATGCATCTTAAGCATTTTGGTTCCAGAGGGGCCTGTACCTCATTGCTCACGTCCCACGTACAGTCAGGTATAATCCGTCAAATTTATAATGACCGCGCAGCAGTTGGATCTCTTGCAATTTACTTGTCCTATAAAAAAATGACTTAAAGGTGAATTAGAAGTCTCTTGGGAATTGGCTGCCAGATGGTTTCTTTAAAAACAAAACAAAAAAAAGATGTAAATGAGAAATGATTACATGCAAAATATGTGTATACATTACAAGCAAAGTGGGAGATCAGGTATAGTGCACATGATTGTAGTAGAATGTCAGCTGTTTTTTTAAAAAAATTACAAACTACCTCACTGATATTTAATCTAGATATTAATTTGTTTCACATATAGATACGATTTATAGAGGAGAAGCCTCAGAGGGCTGAACCTCAAGACGTCATATCCTGGTGCCCTGTATCATTCAGTAACCCTCTTGGTTTCTAGGGTTAGAAATGAGATTTACTATTCCAAAGACTAATGAAATCATTCAGTTTAACTTTTTAATGTTAATGAGTGCTTGTGTCACTATGGTGTCATATTCTCTGTTTATTTCATACTATGTCTAAGCATTCCATAGAAATTCCTTAGTATGAAAGGAAGTTCAGATTCCACACTTGCCACGAAGCACTCAGATGTTGCGTAGAATAGCCAATTTTCACATTCTGCCTGTAGCATACATATATCAAAAATATTTATATGGTACTGTGCAAAGGTTTTAGGCAGGTGTGAAAGAAGTACTGTAAAGTACGAATGCTTCTCTCTTTTCATGTAATCCCAAACAGACTTGATGATGTTGAGGGGAGGGCTGTGTGGGCACCACACCATCACTTTAAGGACTTCTTGTTCTTCTTTACACTGAAGATAAGTGAACTTCTTAATGGATTTGGCTGTATTTTTAGGGTCATTGTCATGCTGCAGATAAATTTGCCTCCCTGATGGATAATTATCTGCCTGTACTTCTCAGCATTGAAGAGACCATTATTTCTGACCAAGTCCCCAACTACATTTGCAGAAATGCAGCTCATAACTTGGAAGGAACCTCCACCATGATTCACTGTTGCCTGCAAACGCTCATTCTTTTATCGCTCTCCAGCCCTTTAACAAACAAACTGCCTTCTGCTCCTTGGCCAACCGCTGCGTCTACAGTCCTTTACATTACCTATTTCTTTGTGCTTCTTCAAAAGAGCTGGGAAAGAACATCTTGAAACCCCTGTCTGCCTGAGAGAGACAGGATGTCTGGTTTCTGTGCTCAGTCTTGCCGTAGTGTGTGACTTTTGACATCAAATTGTCTTCATCAACCTCACCTTGTTTAGCTGTTCCTCACCCAGATTTAGTCCTCATCCACAGCAGTCTCTGTTTAAGTTAATGATTGTGTTTCAGCCTACATATGAAGTTGATGATCATTAGCACCTGTTTGGTATAATTGTTTAATCATATACTTACTTTAAGCCTACATAATTCCTGAAGTCTACCTAGAAGAACTGATGCAGTTTCGAAAGGGTGGTCCTACCAAATATTAATTTCACTCGCTTTGCATTTTGTTAAATGACAGAAATAGACTATAAGCACGTCAATAGTAAATATTCTTCCTTTACAGCATTTTTCACACCTAACTAAAACTTTTGCACATACTGTAAGTATGCTAAAACATCACATTTGCGAGCATTGTATTCTCCGAGTGTAACATGAATAGTGCAGCTTTCGGCTATAGTCCCCCGTGGAGACCTTTATTTTTCATTAGAGACACGAACTTAAAAGAACAAAGTAGTACAGCTTCTGCTTATCGTTAATCAGCATTTCTGTCCGTTTTAGCAATTTTACTTCTGCAATGATCAATCAGCTATTCCACAATTGCTAGCTATTTGGCTATAATGTGTAAACGTTAAGACTGTGGTTCTACACATATTTTTTGTTCCAGTATATCAGACATTGTATAGCATTGACAACCCTTGCATCTCTGCTATTAAAAGAGGGATCTCCTATAACCATACCTGGGAACTTGGTATCCTAATGCCATCGCCGGCGTTATTCCTCTTTCCTCCCTCTTCCAACACCCTGTAGTTGTTTTTATTTCAACATTACCTGCTGCGGTATCATTTAAACCGTAATTACACAGGGATGGAAATAGAAGTGTTTTTTTAAAAAAACACAAGGTAAATTATGTGTCTAAAGAAAAGACTAAATCCCTAATGCACACCGCTAACCCGGCATTAATTGGATAATGATAATGGAATTATTCCTCCCACTCTTTGAGGGCCAGGGCTGTGACATTGCCTCTGAACTTTAGTGTGTAATTGCAGTGTGCTGAGAAACTGGAAGTGTGGAAAACACTGCAAACAAACATTGTTTCACAAAGTAAAGTAGTAGTATTAAGGAAATTACAACCGGTACCAAACACGACAATAACCGTTTATCAATGTAGCCCCATGTGTTGTTTAGTTTGTGCGTATTTACAATGAAACTGTCACCATAACAGCTTTTAGATAACAAATTGTATTAATTGTTATGGGGGAATATACTTTACTTTGAGGGAATAGGTAGAATGTGACACAGCTAGCATTATTTACTCTTTGTTGAAGTTATGTCCCGTCTCCTCACTCTTCCTCACAAAGTCTGCCTGAATCAATCAACACCAATCAGCAGCTTAACAATAGGGCAGAGATAACTTAAAGGGACACTCAAAGTATCATATGCATTTTAATACATATTATTATCTTTTATTTATATAGTGCCAACAATTTTAGTGGTGTCCTCCTTGCAAATGCATGGGGCATTCGGCACAATTGCCCCATATGCATCTGCCCCTTTCCCTACCCCATATCTAAATGCTAAATGGACTGTTTGAGACAATATATATGTATTATTAGATGATCCTAGACAATATAGATTATGTACTTGTATCTGTCTTATTTTAAAGCAAAAAAAAAAAGAATACACAGTAAATCAATGCATCAAAACATTATACGGTATTTACTGAGCTACATAGAAATATATAAAATGCAACACAGTATCAAATATTTCAGTATTTTTCTAACAATGTTTCAGTGACTTTCTGGAACACGAGTTTAGCGGATCTAACAAGCTTATTGTGTTTCCAGTGTTAGAATGAGCAGTAGTCTCTATTTCCAGGGGGCATTTGTCATATTGATGACTTAGTCGCATGATAAAATCATATTTACAAGTAAAAAAATCATGGAATAGCTTTATCTTCAGTCTGAATCTTCCCGGCCAAAGATGTCTTCTGTTTGTGTGATATAAATATCATGGGAATTACAGAGTGCAGCAGCCGGTGTGCCAAAGGTTTTTTACCCTCGTGCCCCTCTCACTGCTATTTTTGTATTTTGTGCTGAGTGCACCGCTGCCCTGATAGAATGTGTTTGCATCATTCTCCCATGTGGCATACAAAGTCCTTGCCGAGCAATAAGCAGGCTGAGCACGCTTGCAGTAGCTTGGGGAGTTTATTGAAGAGGCCAGGCTACAGAGCAACCCACGTGCCCAGCCGTCTGTCATACACTGCAGACCCCTGGAGACCACTATGCTGGCAAGCCCAGGTGGTGGGGCTCCTCGATATTTGTGCCTTGTTGATAGGGTGTCAGGCAGCATCTGCATCATCTTCTGGAGATCTTGCACATCATGAATAATTAAACCCTAAAAACGGTAGAATTCTTTATGATTTTACATCTGGAAGATTTGAAGAATATATATATATGTGTATATATATATGTATATTATATATTAATATATATATATATATATATATATGCCCACTCTCAAGGTTTGGAAGGTTGGCACCCAAATCTCCTGGGTACGACTTAAATCCAACAAATGAAATGCCTAGAGCTTATAGGCTTCCTGCGCTGTTGGTATCGTGCCCTTTATACGCATGGATGCTTAGTGCTCTTAGCAAGTCAAGCTAATGAAAAATTAACCTGTTTTCCATTTCATGTAAGTGGTCTTTGCAGGAACTGGGGAAACCGAGAAAGAGAAATAACAAAAAACCACAGGAGACGTATTCTGTCTGGTATCCGTTTCCATGACACTGGAATGTCTGCATGTAATTACCACCTTTATGATGGCGCTATAATGCTTTAGTTTTGCGATCATACAATGCGATAATGATGATTCCATGTTCTTTGTGTGTTTCAGATGTGAAATTGCAATTTTATTACATAAAGTGATTACTAAAAGGCAGTATGGCAGGTCTAAGGTTAGCATTTTGTGGCGCTGTGAAATGGGGTTTATCCAATGGGAGAGTCATTAAGGTTAGTGTGTTTAAACCACTGCTCAGTGATGATACTACCACATAAGCAGAAATAAGTTATCCACCGACAGTACTGTACCTAGGAACCTTCCCGGTGTCACACAGAGTCTGTTTCTTTGTCCTTGGGCAATTTGGGTTCTGCCAATTCCTTGCCCAATAACGTCTGACTGGGGCCAGCCCTGATGTTATGTGCACAAGAGGAGGCGCTCTGGGTAGACTACCCTCGGAAGCTCAAAATTATGCCTACACTGCTAACTTTTAGATATGAAGGTCCCCCTTCTAACAATGTTCTGTTTACCTCTCGCCCAAAAAGTAGAGCTGCCAGTGCCTATTTAATTAGGGAGATTTTTTCACTCTTCAATACTACTGATGCTCTTTACTGATCCCTGAAAACCCTGGTATTCATGCAACTTTACAGATCCAGCATCTAATCTCCAATTACGAAAACCTCACAGATTGCCAAAGAAAGCCCAAATTATTTTGTAATTACATCAAGTGGAAAGTTGTATATTAAATAACCCATGTGTGATATGGACTATGGTAGGTCTAACGTTGAACTGATTTTCCCTGGTACAGGAGCAGATTGAGCAGGTGGACCCACGGGGCCGGACCCCCCTTCATCTTGCCACCACACTAGGGCACTTAGAGTGTGCCAGAGTTCTGCTGACACATGGGGCCGATGTCAGTAAGGAGAATCGCAGTGGATGGACAGGTGAGTGGTCTTAGTAATCACTGTGACATATACTATGTGGAATAATGTGGCAAGATACAGAGTCAAGTATGGGTGAAGTCTTGGTGACTTATAACAGAGAGCTGGTGTGTAAAAAGTATACACTTTGTGGTCAGTAGGACCCACAAAGATAAACTTTACAGTGCGCTGCGGTCCCCTTTGGGTCACGTTTCAGTACCATGGACAGGGATTGTATCTTACACTTCTTTTCAAATCTACTTTAAAATCAATGTATTGTAAAAGAGTCCGAAGTCACATCAGCTGTAGATTTACACCACACACCATTAACCCTCTTAGTTGATTTACTGATTTTCAACAAACAGCTGCCAAGTACCTATTGAAGACTGGGTTACATGTTACAGCCATCAAACTGATCAATCCCTGTCTACTCAGAGTGGAAAGAAAAAAACACCCTGATCTTTACTTTCTCATTTTTTATACATTGTTCTAAGATCCCGAGTAATACAATTACAGTGTATGCACGAGCTGATCTTGTATAATCTCAACATAATGGAGGGTCCTGTATATAAAAATAGCCTTAAGTAATGGAGTGTCTGGGCATTCTGTGTAAAAACCCTGCAGTGTACGAGAAGAAGCCCCAGTACAATTACATTACACCGTCCATTGTTTGCTCACTGAACGAAATACAGAAAGCATGTTCTTCTAAGCATCTTCTACATAATCCTATTTAATAATAATTCACTATATTCACTTTATGTTTTCTAGGTAAGTATACAGCCTGTCTATAAAACAGTGTGCTCTTTATATACTCTTACTGCAGTGCTATCAAATAGACATATCCATTATATTATAGTAATACATATGCGTAATGTTGCTCTGTGCAAGATATCATCTGTATAGTCATACAAAGAGCATTGTAAGATGTATATGGTCTCATCGGTCCATGTTTGTAGGAAGGTTCTCTGTAAAGGAGTACTGCAGTGTAATATCTAAATGTATATATGAGAAGGACTAGGAAACCTGACAATTCAGTTAAAGGTGTGATCAATAAAGAATTTGCGAATAAGTGTCCTTAAGCCCTTTCTAATAATCAGTCATCTGTATTAACTCTGCACTGCAATGCAGTGTCTACAAGTCTGTTTGATCACATAAAGGTTCAATATACCTGCATGTCACCTGTATAATCCCTTTGCAGAGATCTCTTATAGACTGTCAGGGCTGGTCTTAGAACCTTGACTCATAGGTGAGTTGGCTGTTATACTTGATAAGTTTCAAAATGTATAAAAGTAGGTCTTTTAACTCTTAGAGGCAAAACGAGTGACTGCACAAGAGGTCTGTGTCTATATTTGCATGTTGTATATAAAAAGATATGGAGTATATGTGTGGGGACCACTGGAAGGCTTCATTTCCCCCAAACAACTTGTCTGTGCCATAATTGCCCCCAAACAGCTTGTCTTTTTCACTTGCCCTCTAACATACACTCACATCTATACTAACACACAAACACTTCCACATTAATATAAACATACACATTCATATTAACACACACATTCATGCTTACATCCACTTATACATAGACATCTATGCTCATATATATTTATCCATACACATTCATGCTCACATAAACTTATGCATACACATTCATTCTCACATAAACATATGCATACACATTAATGCTCACATATGTACACAGATACATAGACATACATACACATTCATACTCACATACATGCAAACATACATAGTGCTTATACATAGACATATATGCTCATATACATTTATACATACACATTCATGCTCACATAAACTTATGCGTACACATTAATGCTCACATACGTACAAAGATACATAGACATACATACACATTCATACTCACATACATGCAAACATACATAGCACTTATACATACACATTCATATTAACACGCACATGCATGCTCACATGGAGTTATACACAGACATAGAACTCTCCTGCAGCTTTTAGTTTGCTGCTCACACACTATGGGAGCAGCCTCGATTTCACCACGGGGTCACATGATGTAATATAGCGTGACCTCGCTGCATCCTTCCGACACGGACCGCTACAAGCACAAGTGGTCACAGGGGCTGCCCAGGCCCCCTAGCGCAACCCCGGGACGGCTGTAGTTACACAGCTGGTTTGGATATTGTTAGCTTATATTCAACCCTCTGAGAACAAAAACTTGGTTAGCATGATGGTCCCCCTAGCTTTGTATGTCCCCTCCTAGGGACACAGCTCACTGGGGAATTCAAATCCCAGACCGAATCGTTCAGGGACTGTTTATTGTGTAAAGAAAAAAAATGTTCCAGAATTGTAGAAAATGTAGAAATGTAGTTATTGTACTGAGGATCCAAGAGCCTGTTAATACAGTAGCAATGTGATTCAGAAACGCTTTGTTAACGGCAATGATTCAGATACATTTACTTGAATTATACTGGCAGAGGAGCCAAGAGACATGGAGCTGAAACACAAGCCAAGGCAAACATTTTAATGATAAAAATGTTATGAAAAATTATTTTGTATTTATTTTAAATTATTTATTTTGAATGGATGCAGTTTCTTTGCTTACTCTATTGCCACTGCTTGTTGTAAAAATGTTTAATGTAATCACATAATAATTGTCTCCCGTTAGTGCTTCAGGAGGCAGTCAGCACACGTGACCTAGAACTAGTGCGGTTGGTATTACGACATCGTGATTACCAGAGAACCATAAAACGGCTGTCAGGAATACCAATTCTCCTGGAGAAACTACGTAAGGTAATCGGAAAATGTTTTGGTTAATGGACTACATTGTTGTCTTCTGGTGCCTACAAATAACTCAACCATACATATCAGAGGTGTGAATGTTTCCCAGTAAGTATATGTTTGTGGCTTTCATTTGGTCGTCATATAATTTCTTACTATCTCATCGTTTTTCGTGTAATTTTTCTTAACCTGCTTCCAGTTTTTCACCTACCCATCACTAAACTTCTCTTTTTGCATCAGGCTTATTTTTCAACCTTCATCATTTTTATTCTGAAGTCAGATTGTCTTTAATGCTGTCACCCTTATGTCATCATCCTTCCCAACATCTTTACCCGCATTTAATCTACTTTTGTTTCTTTGCAGGCCAGTCTTATGTTTCATGATCTCTTTTTTTGTAGTCATCATTCACTTTTTCTCACCACAATTACTATTTCAACTCCTATCATCACCCCTGTATTTGCACCTTTGCAATGCTTTTTCATATTTCCTCCCCAAATCATTTTCCCCATTCCATCTGTGTCAGTTACTCTTGCCTCCTCATCTCCACATCATTATTTGTTTCATTTTTTAGTTATCATGTAACCTAAAACTTACGCTCAATGGGTTTATTGAAGAGTGTTTGCAGGAGAGTTGTGGCTTCATCTCCCTCACTTCACTGTTCATACGAAGGGCCAACATTGGCAGGTTTCTCCAGCAAGAAGGGCTGAAGTAGCCCTGTATATCATATAATTCAAGGAGATCTTTGGTGTTGGCTCTTCACAATGTGATGTGAAGTCAAGGAGTGGAAACCACAGCTGTCATGTTACCTTTAGTAAATAGACTTATCCATTTCCAGGCCACATGTTATATATTTTCCAATTCTTTTGCATTCCGATTATCTTACTGGTGAATAAACATCTTCCATTAATTAGATAAACTGCATATCAGGAGTAAAAGTCACGTGCTCCCACCCTGAAAAACATCAGCAGATCTTTACAACATGCAGACCACAACTAACCTGTTTATTTCAATTATAGTTTCATTTATTTCAGAACACCAACCATCACTTTGTTAGCCCCCTTGCAATGCATTGTAAAGGTAACATTTCCATCTCAAGCTCCCTTCTGTAGGCCATGGGGGTGATGCAAGTTCCCAGGATGGGACATATATCCGAAAAAAGTGTATAGATTTCATTTTTGGATTTTATCTCTTGGTAGCCATTTGTAATGCCTATTACGAACGCCAGAAATGATTTAGTGAAGCGTGCGACAAGCAGAAGGAGATGTGACGCCAGGAAACCCCACGCTAAACTGTGTGAGACCCCTCACCCCTGAGCCACTTTTAGGGTACCCTGTCTTTAAGTACACATGTATTCAGTAATTTTCACAAGTGTAAAGAGGAAGGTCCCGCAAATTAAAACGGATACCCCAGGCTCTGCTGTGTACCCTCCCATTATAAGCTCTTGGCAGCATTACTGAATGAGCGTTAGAATGTGTGTGTGATTGCTGAGGCAGCTCCCCCTTGTATAAAGTGTAAATCACAGTCTATATCACGACGATTTGGATCACATTAATTACATCTTAATTGAATGTAATTAAACAGACTTGGAAAAAAATGCTCTAAAAGTAGCTTTCTAGTTTTAAACACAGTCTAAAAATGTTAAAGGGACATGATTTCAAATTCCAGGCTGAAAGACACAATTAATTCGTTACGGTGTTCTGTAACAGGGTAGATCAGTGGTGTCTCTAAGAAGGTTCATAGAGGTCCACCTGCAGGACACGTAAAATGGAGCAATAACAGAATAATAATAATACACACACATCTATATAACCATATCCTCACAACATCCCTTATTCCCATCTCATGTCACCTTTTCACTAATTCCACTGATCACCGTTGATCATACTGATCATTTAGTAGCATCTCTTACCAGATACCGCCAAGCTAGGCCACACTGCACCCCCTACTCGTAACCCCTATTGTCCAGCAGGCCGAGCATGAGATCTCAGTAGTGCATACCTCTTTTCCATGCGGTGTCTCAGACTCACCTCCCGCGTCAATTAGGGATATGACACGTCAGTAACAAATGCGTTCTCACAAAAAATAGCTTTGTAAAATACAAAGAGATTATTCAGCAAGGAGAATAAATCGGTAATTTCATTATATTCACCTTTAAAAAGCTGTTCCAGGGTAATCTTTACTTCCTTTAAACTACTATAATTCAATTAGAAAGCAAAGTTTTTCCTACATGTTAAACAACCAACATACAGTGCTTTATATATGTGAACAAATCTATGAATTTCTTTATTTTCCAACCCAGTCGTGTTCTTTATGTTTCAATCCCATTCTCTGCTTTATTCCCAAGGAACATCTTTTACCTGCTGGTTTTATCCTCAGAGCATTATTAGCGACTAAGTGCTAATGTGTTTTCTGAGTCCTTGATGGGTTGGTTTATCTTACTCTGCCAGTAAATGGGTTACATTTCCCCTGACAATTCACACAGGGAATACAATGAATATTTTACATCTTATTGTAAGGGCCATTTTAACACACATATATATATATATATATATATATATATAACATTCAATGTGACTAGTCAATGGCAGTTCATTAGTATAATTACGGTATGATTGTTTTGCTTGATATTATCCTATATAAACTTTTCAACTTTTCTCTGCATTAGCAAATATTGCTAGATTGTGTTTTCTGTAAATCTGCCAGATAATGAACTGTTCAAATGTCTTAAAAACAATAGGTAAATTGTCTTGACAGGTATATTCGAAGCTGAGCATGAAATAAATATGACATCAGCGTGTAAATCAAGGGTCAAATGGCCACATGCGACTTTAGACAAACCTTCTATTATTAATTCTGTATTGGAAACGGGTTGATAAATAATTAATTCAAATGATTCACTTCTAATTACAGATGTAATGGACGCAAACACTTATAGCCCAGTGATTAGCGAAAAGAACACAGCCGAAAATATTGTTTTTTTAAATAGTCACACTATAAATACCTTCGCAGATCGCATGGTAACCTACAATGCAGAGATTGCAAGCCAGTAGATAAAGCTTACCGTCTTTTTAATCAAGTAAAAGACTTGCTTAGCCCAGCAGTGTAAAACTCAGTCCTCCAGGTCCAAAATCCATTTCTAGGACTTTCCTACCTAGTGTGTTACTGAACAGGGTGCTCGTTGGTATCATCAAAGATGGGCTTATTATTTCAGTTTTTTTATCCGTTGGTAAAAGAGCAGACATGTAATAGTTTTTTCCAGGGTTCAATGGTTCTTCACCGATCCATGTTTTACCATAAAGACAAGCAGTATCTCACTTAAAATACTCTGCCCATACCCATTGCTTGGCTTGGTCTTACTGACGTGTGCACGCTCCCAAAACATTTTTTTCCTACCATGTGTTGTAGGCAACAACTGCATGTAGAGAGGTTGTGTTTAAAGAGCAGTTGAGGTGCAAAATGGATAGAAGTTAACAGGAACGTTCTACTGCTTGCCAGTGCTTGCCAGTGCTTACACACGTTTGCACTTAATAGGTTGTGAGAGTGGAAACACAGTTCTCTATGTTAAACGGAGCACCATGGATGTGAAGTCATGTTATGCTCTGGTTCAACACATAAACGATTAGGTATAAGTGTTTTCGTTATTGGAAAATGTCAGTGATTTTTGGAATTAGATAGTTTTTGAATATTTAAATAAATAATCTATGAATAAATAAATAATATTAGAACATATGACTACCAAAATATTAAAAACTAGCTCCCTTCCAGTATTTAAATGCAACCTTTATTTTAGCTACAATTTAAATCAATATAGACTAGGCACAACAATTTGTTTTGCTAATATTTTTCCTTGTTCCCAGGCACAAGACTTTTATGTAGAAATGAAATGGGAGTTTACAAGCTGGGGTAAGTAGATAAAAAGTGATATCGATAATTCTAGCGTATATATATATATATATATATATATATATATATATATATATATATATAGTGTGTATATAGCGTGTATGGTACTGTACGGTGCAAAAGTTTTTGGCAGATGTGAAAAAATGCTGTAAAGTAAGAATGATTTAAAATTAGACACATTTATTATTTAACAAAATGCAAAGTCAGTGAACAGAAGAGAAATTTAAATCAAATCAATATGTGGTGTAACCACCCTTAGCCTTCAAAACGGCATCAATCCTTCTAGGTACACTTTCATGAAGTCATGGATTTTATAGGCATCTGGTTAGGTATATGATTAAACCATTATACCAAACGGGTGCTAATGATCATCAACTTAATATGTAGGTTAACTGTAACAAAAACAGCTGTGTAGCAGGAATAAAACTGGGTAAGGAACAGCTAAACTCACTAACAAGCCGTACAGCGTGGCAAGACTGAGCACAGCAACAAGATACAAGGTAGTTACACCGCATCAGCAATGTTTCTCCCAGGCAAAAATTTCAAGCCAGACAGGGGTTTCCAGATGTTCTGTCCAAACTCTTTTGAAGAACCACAGAGAAACATGAAATGTTGAGGACCATATATGCACAGTTCTGCCAAGGAAAAGACAATGATAGGTACATCAATTCCCTTTACAATCAGAATTTGTCCAGAAGCACCATCAGCTTCGCCGATGGGCCGGAGAGCAGGACAAGAATGAGTGTTTGTAGGCAACAGTGAAGCATGGTGCAGGTTACTTGCAACTTTGGGGGTGCATTTCTACCATTGGAGATGGGGATTTGGTCAGAATTAATGGTCTCCTCAATGCTGAGAAGCACAGGCAGATACTTACCCTTCATACCACCACAGAGGCAATTTATTGACCCCAAGTTTATATCAGTGTTAAGAAGACCAAGGATTCCTGAAAGTGATTGTATGGTCCCCACGCAGCCCTGATATCAACAACATCAAGTCTGTCTGGGATTACATGAAAAGAGAGAAGCAACTATGGTGCAGGTGGAATGGTTTCTATTAGTATCAGGCTGTGCACTTGAACATGAACTAGATTAACGTGTGATATGCTTTTATACCAAGATAACTAGATTTGGGTTTTAAATCGGAGGAATATGAAGCTTTCAGCAGCAAAAGAACTAAGCGGCCTTGTGCAGCCATTCATAACATTATACTTCAAGTTGCTTTCTTTTAAGTATTATTGCACTATTAAAGTCGGCTGGAAGGGCATGAGTGTTTGTGGTAAATGTTAAAACCTCAATCCCTTCTCATCTGATGAAATACAAAAGGCAATTGATTCCACACAGCCTCTTCACTCCATATCTGTCCTCACAGTTATATTTTATATTCAACTATTCAACCATAGAAATCAGAATTTCATACAAATCACTTTCTGTGTGAAACTTTAGAATAATTAGGGAAATGTTATTAAATACAATTCATTAAGTATCTAGAACATTGTTAAGGCAAACTTTTTTTCTGTTAAATAAGATTCTTGCATCCTTTTCTAGAATAAATACAAAAATGAATGACTAATACTTTGCAAAAGCTTTTGGCAAAATGCATAGTAATCTACAGCGAACATTTCAATTCCATATCATTATTGTGAAATATATTCATTGTCATTTTGAACAAATACACTAAATGCTGCAGTAAAATGTTAATACATGTTATATTAATTGCTGCATTTTATTACCATAATTTATGTATAAGATCTGCTGTGATTTACAGCAAGAAACATATCAAAATATGGGTGGGGTAGTTTATTTAAATCGAAATAATGATATCATGCATACTGTACCTTTAAGTAACTTAGTGTCCATTGTTTCTCTAGTGCCCTTAGTATCCAAGATCTGCCCCAGTGACACTTACAAGGTGTGGAAGAGCGGGCAGAATCTGCGAGTGGACACCACACTGCTTGGGTTTGATCATATGACCTGGCAGCGTGGGAATCGCAGCTTCATCTTCAGGGGACAAGGTGAGTGGCTTTATAAACGTATTCACTGATATATATGCGTCTTGTACTGTAATTACATTTTAATTAGGTTAATGATGTATGAGCCAAGCATAATACATCTTTGATGAGAGGAGGGGAACAGTATTCGTACTGCAGTGATGTCTTTATAGATTAGTGGGATTGATGTTAGATTTTTTAGTGCAGCTTCTTGGCATAAAACCAGATCCTCTTATGATTGGCCTCTCAATTTGGTTTATACGACAAGTTTATTAGCAGAAGCACGCCGCTGTTTATCAGTTGTACCATAGGATCCAAATGTCCACTGTTACAATGTGCTTTTACTTTAGTGTTTCTCAAAATACGTCATTTTTTACTAATAAAAACTTGAATGTTTCCTGGACCACACGGAGATGGCCTCTCATTGTACCATCTACCATTGTAGATGGTAGATGGTACAATGGTAGATGTACCATTGTACCATCTACAATGGTAGATGGTACAATCTACCATTGTAGATGTTCCTGGTTCAGATCGGTTTTAATTGTGGACACAAATGCTGTTCTATTCTGTGATGATATAGCGGCCTTCTGATGGTGAGATCACTTTAGGTCTGCCTGGCCTTGCTTTGGATGAAATCATATGGTTTTTCAGAAAATCTTTTCTGTGTGTGTTGTACTGCTGGGAAAGTTTTTCAGCACTTAAGAGAACAACCTGTCCTCAGTTTGCTTTCACTAAGCTCCTTTTGACATGACTACAAAAGGTATTTCAAGTCATGTTCCTCTTTAAAGACCCTGTAAAAAAAAGCGTGCTAGCAGAACAATACTTATAGAATCATTGTCAGGTGTTAATGGTTAAATGACGAATATAAATCAAAATGCTAGGAAGTCGCAACCGTCGCAAAATTTCTAAGCAAATGGTGTGTAAAGAAGATGTTCATATAAATGGCAATTCCACGTAAGGTTTTAACAAAGAGATAAAATATTGATTTAAGTGTTAAATAATGTGTTCCTAAATCACACATGTCAACTGATTACAGTATTGTACTGCGTTTTAATAAATGATCAAATGAACCAGTTGCAGATGGCGGACTTTTGCACCCTATTGTATTTTATTCATTTATACATATGGCTTTTATTTCGTACTTAGGGGTAATTCATAACTATTGATTCTGGCGTAAAATTAGAACCCTTTTCTAATCACAGTAGCAATAGGCTTATCTAATCAGCAAGGATATTCCACTGATTGGTATAGTTATAAAACATTATTGTAATTATGCATATTTATGAAAGCTAATCCTGAAGCAAACCCGGAGCTACCCGCAAGAACGCAATGCTGGCTACTATGATGATTGCTCTGGATTAAGCACTTTACTTAGGATGTGTCAGTATTTTTCTCTATACTTATATTTAAACCCACTGCAACATAAAACATATTAGGGGCTGATTAGACTTAATGTGGTGATTAATAGGTTGAGATTTATTTGACTCATAATCATAAATACAAGATTTACTAGCTCTTTGGTCTTTTTGGAACGGAGTCAAATATCTGGTTTCGTCAGAGAATAGATTGCTACTGCCCTATGAGGCCGTTAATCTAACCATAATGAAAACATTCTAGCTCACTCTGTAATGTGTGGTCTGCCAAAGAGTGTTTGCGTTCACGGCGAAAAAATATAACTTCCCCTACCATATGTTAAAGGCTTACTCCAAGCGCCTAGTAATACCAGATTGTAAGCACTGAGAGGGTGGTAGGTAGATGAAATAGCCTCCCATAAGAAGTGATAGAGGCTAAAACTGCGAGGGAACTTAAACATGAGACAGGCATAGAGATATCCTGAATCTAAGACAAAACCAAAGAACTGATTCATGCTTGAACCTCTACATCATCAAAAATGGCCAGACTCTTGAATAAGGTTTCTGTTGGTTATTCCAAATCTCATACTTATCTGAACTTATATCCTTAAGCCTTGTTATACAGAATCCAATTATTTATGTTTATTCTGTCTTTATTTATTTACATGCTTCTGGGTAGCATTTGACAACCAAAATATTTTTAAAAAAATCTAATTGCTAAAAAAGTAATAAGTGTGTAACAGTCTCGTTGTAGAGCGGAAGTAGTTTGTTATAATGTTCCTGTATAACAGTGATAATGCTACAATTAGACCATGATAGCCTTATTAGAGATTTTTGCTGTTCTAAGTAGACTGTGATTAAGGATCAAGATCTTTCGTGAAGGTAGAAAATACCATACAGTGGCTTTTATCATATCGGTTTGTTTGCTTTGATGTTTGGTCAGCCCAAGTTGTTTCTAAGTGTAGGCTTACTTCCAACTAGGTATAGGGTAAAATTAACAGTTTTTTGATATTTGCGGGACCAAAATATCAGTCAATTGATTCATATATTACCATGTATCTATTTACATGTTTTATTTAGTTTTTTTTGGTTACAAAATTCTCTAGCCACTAGGGTTTGACACTAAATCACTTAATGGGGCAAAGCAAAAGGTTACTTAACTTCAATTATTATATTTGCCATTACTTGTTTATATCATCTTAGACACCAGCGCTGTGGTAATGGAGATTGATCACGACAGGCGGGTGGTCTTCTCTGAAACTCTGACTCTAGGGTCCCAGGACCATGAAGTTCTCCTGGCTGCCGTGCAGCCCACTGAAGAGCAAGCCATGAGTCGCCTGACTGCCCCTGTGGTAACCACACAGCTGGATACCAAGAACATTGCATTTGAGAGGTGAGTTAGTGGAGGAGCCAGGCTTTATCTCTTCTATAAGTCTGATAGAGAACCTGCATTTGAGAGGTGAGTTAGTGGAGGAGCCAGGTTTCATCTCTTCTATAAGTCTGATAGAGAACCTGCATTTGAGAGGTGAGTTAGTGGAGGAGCCAGGTTTCATCTCTTCTATAAGTCTGATAGAGAACCTGCATTTGAGAGGTGAGTTAGCGGAGGAGCCAGGCTTCATCTCTTCTATAAATCTGATAGGGAACCTGCATTTGAGAGGTGAGTTAGTGGATGATTCTTTATGTAGATTATTCTCCTATTTTGCATCTAATCATTTTATAGTGGAGAGAATATTCATCATACTTTAAATGCCAAGGTTAGATTTTAGAATATGGGGAAGAAAATATACTCCCATTGCTCCAGTATTTAACATTAACCATAATTTTACAATACATCTGGAGATCATGTGCATTACCGCCCTCCTGATATGTATTAACGCTGTTAAGTGATGATAATGCACTGCACTTTTAAAATAGGAACAGCTGCTCCACCATAACATTTAAACCAGACTACTCCCCAGGTCTCATAACTACATTTTATTATGAGGCATCTCATAACGATGATGGTAGACCTAGATTTTGGGGAGTTTTAAACTGAGCGATAGTTATGTTTTAGAGATGGATGCAAAATTCTAGACATATTATGATGGAAGGGCCATGTGAACTTCAAAAGTGCATCTTGGCAGATTTTGATCATATTAGAAGCTTTTAGCTTTTAGATAAACTTTATAACATAATCATCCACTGAGATACTGCCCGGGGCAGATAGAGATTTCAAGCGTTTGCTTTGTCTGTTATTAGATATTTATATACCCCGGCTGGTTCTCAGCTTCCCACTGGGCACAAAGTGTATTTGTGCATTAGGTCTATAAAACCTAACACCATGCTTAAAATCTGACATTTCTGTTTTATAAGGTAGGAATAATTTATGTTCCCGTTACCTGTATTTCCAGAGTGAAAATAAGTTAAATGCGAAATACATATCCAGGCCTACAAGACATTCTAGACTAAAAAATGTTTATTAGGTATACGAGTAAAAACACTATGAAGTACATAGAATTTCTAGAGGAGGAAAGAAAGCAAAATTAGAGCAATAACTGTATCTGTCACCACTTCTTTGTGCTATTATATTCTTTACCTGACTCGACCCTTTCATTATAGCTCTTCATTTTTACATTTGTTACCTTGCAAAACATCTAGCGCACACATATTTCTTTCCCATTTTAAAATGTAACCTTTAAGTAAAAATATATCTTACCAATTTAATAGTCTAATCTAGGATTTCGTTTATTTTTTCATATGATCCATAGATCGTAAAGTAACCACCAATTTCCTGACTCGTAAAAATATGCTGGCTTCTAATTGCTGCATCTCTTAGTGCAAAACAGCTATTATTAATGCCTCTGTCTAATTTTATAGATATCATAAAAGAATTCTCTTCTTATTGGGAAATATTTTATAGACATCAAACCGCATAAAGTTATTGTTAAAGCAATAGGCTTGTAAAATCAATGGGGTGGATTTAGGCATAGGAGGAATTTATTTTTTATAGAATTGCTGTGTATATATTATTATTATATTAATATATATAATTATTATTATTAGCTTTTATTTATATAGCGCCAACAGTTGCACTTAACGCAGTACTTAATACATAAATTCAAGGGATATGGCAAGACAAGAATTGACAGACTAAGACAAACCGATACATTTGGTGGAGAGAGCCCGGCTCCCAAGCTTACAATCTAGAGATATATAAGGAAGAACCTCCCAGCATAGTTGTCCAGATGTCTTGATCACGGAATAGAAATAATGATTGGTTGATGATTATGCTATATTGATGGGAAATATGCAGAATAAACTGGAGAATCTGTTTTTAAGTCTAAATAGGGTATATATAAAAGGCAATTCTAGTGCAAATTGTGGAAACCTATCCTATCACCAACCAATGCAATGGTACTATACAGTAGCCTTTTTTTGTTTGCTATGGGGATAAGACTTTTTTTGCACTTTTGCTTATGACCCCTTGTAATTCTGTATAATTTTCTAAATTGGACCCCGTGTCTTCCCTTCTGTAGGAACAAATCAGGAATCCTGGGGTGGAGAAGCGAGAAGACTGAAGTTATCAACGGTTATGAAGCAAAGGTTCGATGAAATTTTGGGCAGACATCATATAGCGCAAAATGAATTATAGAAAAAGTTAAATCCTGTTGCATCTTATCACTTACAGGCCCATTAGTATCAAGTCACAAGGCTTTTGGGAATCTCTATACTTAATGGTTATATGGGATTGCCAGATGCATATTTGTCCAATAGAATTTTGATCCATCTGCTTTTCTAACCAAGTTGTAGAAACTGTATAGCTGGTGAATTTTAAATAAAAAACTATGTAACTATATAACTCTGTGTTGAAGTGTGCAGTCCATTGTCTGAAAAAAAAGTTGTATTCCACTGGGTTTTCCCCCAGAATTTAAAAGGGTTCACTGGAGTGCACATTGGGGAAGGGGTTTCCTATTACAGTCAGTGGTTGCATTTGAGATAGGGTATTATATGCTTAAAACCCCTTTAGTCTCCAATGGACGTGCATGTACGCCCTAAAAAGGCATTCAATAAAGCTCTTTAGGATGTACATGTACGTCCTGAATTTCTTACGGCTGCAGGCAGTGACGGCCCAAGACAAAATGCCGCCTGGGGCGAAGTTTAAAATGCCGCCCCCCCATTATCTACCCTGCTGCCCCACCATTATCTACCCTTCCTCTCCCTCCCTATTATCTACCCTACCCCCCTTGTACTTACCATTCAGCAGTCCTGCGGCAAGTCTCCCTCCTCGGTCTCGGTGCCGGCTTGTAATGCTGAGCTCCAGAAATGACGTCATCTTCTGTCGCTCAGCATTACAAGCCGGCACCGAGACCGTGCTAGAGGGCTCGCAGAGGAGAGAGGGGCGCCGAGCGGGTACTGACAACTTGGTAAGTGAAAACCACTCGGCGCCCTCTCTCTTCCGCCTCTTCAAAAGTGCCGCCTGGAGCAGTTCGAAAAGATTTTAAAAAAGGTGTTTTTTAGGTTTTTATTTTACATACTAGCACTCACAATTATTGTTTCTTGCATGTTTCTATTGTTCCAATGAAAGCCCTATTAGTTCTGGGGGGAAAAATGATGTGCAATTTCAGTGGGTACATCAAACACAGAAAATAGGAACCTTAATAAAACCAACATATGGTAAAAGTGGCAAAAACTGTATGATGTAAAGTACCAAAACCCCCTGAGACTGAGGGGGGTAATAAAGCATAGATTCTTTGTACAAATACAACTAACTATGATGAAAACATTGATTATCTTATTATGTAGCAAGGTTTCATTTGGTGTCTCGGTAGATTTTATGTGCTATGCCCTATGTGTCTTGCCTTATTACTAACCTCAAGGGCTGTAAGTCCTTGGGCTGCCTGTGGAAGATAACATTCTTTAGATGCACAAACAAAGATTTACATTTGAAATCTGGATGCCACATGATGCATCTGCTTCTTGTTTTAGGTATACGGAGCTTCCAATGTAGAATTAATTACAAGAACTCGCACAGAGCACCTATCAGACCAGCACAAGGGAAAAAGTAAAGGTATTAACACAAGTGCAAGAATATTATTAGTATTATATATTAGTTTATTATTATTATTTATTAGCAAATACAATTAAATGTAATTATTTTTTAAGGAAAGAAAAAAAGTCGTTGCCCAGCCCAAGTCTAATATGGTTCCTCTCACACTTTATAAGCTCTAGTTAGAGTTGACACCTTGGTAGCCTTTTTTAGGTTATTAGGCAATGAGGAAGGCACTCGCCAAACAAGCATATTAATACAATAGTTTACAAAAGTCTCAGATTTGCTAAACTGGGAATACATAACTGAAAAATGTTCAGATATCACATATAAGACATTCATACAGTTTACACTTGTGGAAAACAGGTGAAAATCCGAAAGCATACATATGTGATATAGTTACTGGAATAAGTTACAATATTAAATGTGTGATTACATTTATACAATTATGTAATTGCATTCTTTAGTAAAAACAATAGACTCATTTTCCATGGCAACAAACTATCAGTATTTATTAAAGAATCATTTCCAAGAAGGGTTTGGGCTTTAGGAGCATTGAGGTTGATGTTTCTAATACTGCATTTAGTTGCAATAGTATTCAGCTCAGCAGAGAAGGCGACACAAAACATTTTATATCGTAAAATAAATTCACATTTATTTCATTTTCAAAATTAATGTCAGATGTGAGACAGATTGAAAACGATTATCTATACATTTTGTCTTATCCTTCCCTCCTCTATTAACTGGTTTTTCCATCGGTAAGCGGAATTACATCCCATTTAACAGAATGCTCTGGCAAAGAACAAAACTGACTGTGACATACTGCTTCTAATTATCATCATCATTTCAATCTGTCCTTGTGTCTCTTATTTGCCTTCCAGGCAGTAAAACGCCTTTGCAATCATTCCTGGGGATAGCTGAGCAGCATGTGGGACCAAACAATGGAGTAAGTATGGATGTGCTCTTAGCACAATCTTGCTAGCAAGCTCAGTTGTGTTTTCCTTTCTCTTGCAGTCAGGAATATTGCGTTCCATAGCTCTTCATCTCCACTGCCAGCACCAGCTTCTCAATAATTAAAGGTCCTGTAATTCCAGGTTCCACCGCTTTCCAAATCGCATGTCCACTTCACTTAGGATAACCATAGCTCTTTTACAGGGAAACTTGTAAAAAATAACTTATAGAGGAGCACTGATTGGAAAGTAGTCCTGCATTACATTTTCCATGATCATTCTGCACCCCAAGGAATGTGAGGATGACTGCTCACCATTAAAATGATAGGAAAGATTGTTGTTAAGAACACAATTAAGTAAACTTTACTTATATTACATTCTGCACAATTGTTCTCTTAAATGATTAAGTGAAAAAGCCCCTTAACGTGTAAATGTTTACTTCCTCCATCCTTTCTCTCTGTTCTGCACAGCCGGTCCCAGACAGTCCAGGAACGGGTTGTGTCCATAAAGTGCTGGTTGTGCAATCCTTACTTTATTGTTTTAATCATCTTCTTAAGAGAGGAAAACTTTACTGACATCACAGATCTAAAAGAGCCAAGTTTCATTAACATTTCATCACAATAATTAAATAAGAATGTATAAAATGTGTAAATATATTCAATAACATGATTTTCTTGTCTCTTTTGCTTATAAACTGTTTGCCAGGATACACATTATTGTATCTTTCAATTGTTTTTGATTTATAACTGATGTAACGGAAATAAATACATTTAGAAGTGTTATATAAGGTATTATGGGCAGGGCCGGCCTTACAATGGAGCCGACTGGGGCAATTGCCCCAGGCGGCACTTTAGAGGGGGCGGCACTTTGCCGCCCCAAGCGTTTTTTTTGAAGCGGAGGAGAGAGAGAGGGGTGCCGAGTGGTTTTCGCTTTCCCGCTCGGCGCCCCTCTCTCTCTCTCCTCTGCGGTGAGTCTCCCTGTTCGGTCTTGGTGCCGGCTTGTAATGCTGACCGCCGGAAGTGGCATTACAAGCCGGCACCGTGGCAGAGCAGGGAGACTCGCCGCAGAACTCTTTAAAGGTAAGTACCGGGGGGGGAATAATTGTGTCACCCCCCCCGCGCGGCATTTTAAACTTCGCCCCAGGCGGCGTTAAGTCTGATTATGGGCACCCAGGTAGACCATTAAAATATCCATGGAAGCTTGGCTGAAACTTGGTGCATAAAAATGCTTTGAAAATGCTAATATAATATGATTTATAAACATTAATGTGAAGTTGATTTCAGGTAAGATGTGTCAAGTTACAGAAGGATATACTTTAACCCAAGTGTGTAAACTTTTGTATTAGATACGCACTGATTCCTTTTACAATCTCTACATGAAACTGAGTTTCCTTATCGACCCCGATTATAAGACGAGGGGTATTTTTCAGAGCATGGCAAATACGGTATGCTTTTACAGTTCTGGATGTTGATGCCTGTAGATGTACCGTGGTGAGCCACAACAATTGTGTTAATCTAAGCTGACTTGATTTGAGTTTAAAAGTTACATTTAATTTGCCTGTGTAAAATGCCCACTAAAGTTTGATAAACTTTCACTTTCTTTTAGCAGACGTTAATCACTCAGACCTTCAGTCAGACGAACCCAACCTCCATCACACCAGATGAATATTTTGACCCTAATTTTGAGCTGGGACTTCGAGATATGGGACGGCCCATGGAGCTCACGACCAAAACACAGAAGTGGGTTATGTCGGCAGCAGGAGACACTCTATTGTACCTTGTTTTGGCAGAGCTCTTAAAAGTTCTTTATTGTCCAGCGTCTCTTATTGTCTAGATGCAAATCTAGATCCGCCATTTACTTTATCTGATTAAAAAAATTACAGTAATAAAAAATAGAATTGCTATGTTGGTGGTGCGATATGTACACAACATTTGTGTAATCCAGAATACCAGACAAAAAAGGATTACATCGTGGTCATTGGTAAACCTGTCCCCTTATATATGTTTTATTTTATCTTGCAGGTTTAAAGCCAAGCTGTGGCTGTGTGAGGACCATCCCCTGTCATTGTCAGAACAGGTGGCTCCAATCATTGACCTCATGGCAATAAGCAATGCACTTTTTGCAAAACTTCGTGATTTTATCACTCTCAGGCTACCCCCTGGTTTCCCTGTCAAAATAGGTTAGTGAAGATCACAAATGAACTTATTTCTTCACATGAACGGATCATGCATTTTATAAAGTAGCTGGGACTAAGACTAGAATGACAGGTCCAAGGGGACAGCATATATATACTGTACAATACTAAATATGAATGTAGTATCTCTTTTGTGCTTGTGTAAGAAAAGTATCATTAAAAAGGATGATACATTGTCTTAAAAGGGAGTTGTTTGTTGTAAAACAATGTGTCTTTCTGCAGAAATTCCCATTTTCCACATCCTGAACGCCCGCATCACATTCGGCAACCTCAATGGATGTGACGAGCCAGTATCATCCCTACGCCAGAGCCCCAGCAGTGAAGCTCCTTCCCCGAGCAGTGACTCCTGCAGTGTTAGCAGCACCAGCTCTATAAGTATGATGCCACACCAGGGGGACACGGGACAGAGGGCTCCCAACAGTATGTGTCAGTCCTCAGACGGGCAATGCACTGAGGAAGTCTTTGGCTGGGCTGACAGAGGGTTGTGCCATAAGCCATGCCTAACCTCACCCTGAAAGTGTGGAAATTCTGGCTCAGGTGGCATGATCCACATCAACATTTCAGAAGGTCTTCAAGACCTCCACCCTTCACTGCTTTGCCCGCATACATAAAGAGCTTGCTATCTGTTGTGTTGTAGGTTATCACTGTTTATTTTGTACAATGAATGAGTATTGCGCATGTTTTTCGTTTCCAGCTTCTGGACGCGGCTGTGAAATGGATCAATCATTGTTTGAAGCTCCACGGGGTTACAGTGTGGTCGGGAGTTACCGGGAAAGTATGCGTGAGGAAGAAGATGACCTACTTCAATTTGCTATCCAACAGAGTTTGCTAGAGGCTGGAAGCGAGTATGACCAGGTAAGATGTATTGCTTGCTTCCCACTTACAGGACCACTGACTGTTACAAGCCACATAATTCCACTATGGAAGTTATTCACTAATGGATAGGCTTCGTCTACCAAGTTACACAGCTAAAAATTGCCACCAGCACTATTTTACTGGACATCTTATTTTATGGGAAGGTCAACTACGTGATTCATAACTTGGCTGGGTGGAAATTGTCAAGGAACCCACGTTATCACATATTGTGTGTACTTGTTCCATTTCGGCCATTAAAGAAGTAGCGAGAGGTTATCCCATTAATCTGACACCTAAATTCTATCAAGTTGTATAAATATACACACTGGTATTTGGGTCAATTTGACTCAATGAATTATATCTGCTCCTATTGGTATTTCGGTATACAATAAGTGGGAGGAAGGAATTGATGGGTCAAAGGCAGTGTTCCCTCCAAGCTGTGTGCGCACATAACATTTTTAGAGAGCGCACACGTCCAAAAATTGTGCGCACATCAGTTTTTCCCAATAAAAAAAAAAATTTTTTTTTTGATACTTTATGCGGTGCGGATATTGTGCGCACATAATTTTGACTCTGGGAAAATTTTTGCACAAGAGAAATTTTCTGCGCACACCACCTAAGAAAAATTAGATGGAACATTGGTCAAAGGTAATCTATTCTATTCTGGCTCAGAAACGCTGTGTATAAGGAGATGGGATCTGATAGAGAAGGGGTGTCCAAGTTTTTTCTGCAGTGGGCCACTTCATCAGAATTGTATACGTGCGAGGGCCGCACTCATTTTTCACTGTGAGAAAATATGGCCTTTAATAAGATATGCAGATTAAAATAAAGTAAATGACACAAAACCTTTACTTTTCCTCTCACTGATTTCTGGGCCTAGAAAGTGTTATGACTACAAATTCAGGATCCTGGATAATTAAAAATGAAATAGTTCTATTTATTCTAGGGATGCACTGAAATTAAAATTCTGGAGCAAAACCGAAAATTCAGGGTTCACCGATAAAAAACCCAAAAACACATATATATATATTATGATTGTTAACGGCAATGTCGGGCATACCCAGATTCCAGCATGTACTGGGTGGCTGGGCATGATAGGAGTGTGATTGCTGTCAACAATCATATATAAATTAATATTGTTATTCTTTTTTATGTCCAATTTTGGTGTGTTAACCACACTTTTATTAAAAGTAAGTAACACACCACAATTGCCAGCAGTATGCACATCACTTACAGCCACCCTGTAGCATGCCCCCCCAACTTACACATCCATGCTATCACGCACTCATTCATTCATTCATTCATTTGCTAGAAGCTGGAAGCGAGTATGACCAGGTAAGATGTATTGCTTGCTTCCCACTTACAGGACCACTGACTGTTACAAGCCACATAATTCCACTATGGAAGTTATTCACTAATGGATAGGCTTCGTCTACCAAGTTACACAGCTAAAAATTGCCACCAGCACTATTTTACTGGACATCTTATTTTATGGGAAGGTCAACTACGTGATTCATAACTTGGCTGGGTGGAAATTGTCAAGGAACCCACGTTATCACATATTGTGTGTACTTGTTCCATTTCGGCCATTAAAGAAGTAGCGAGAGGTTATCCCATTAATCTGACACCTAAATTCTATCAAGTTGTATAAATATACACACTGGTATTTGGGTCAATTTGACTCAATGAATTATATCTGCTCCTATTGGTATTTCGGTATACAATAAGTGGGAGGAAGGAATTGATGGGTCAAAGGCAGTGTTCCCTCCAAGCTGTGTGCGCACATAACATTTTTAGAGAGCGCACACGTCCAAAAATTGTGCGCACATCAGTTTTTCCCAATAAAAAAAAAAATTTTTTTTTTGATACTTTATGCGGTGCGGATATTGTGCGCACATAATTTTGACTCTGGGAAAATTTTTGCACAAGAGAAATTTTCTGCGCACACCACCTAAGAAAAATTAGATGGAACATTGGTCAAAGGTAATCTATTCTATTCTGGCTCAGAAACGCTGTGTATAAGGAGATGGGATCTGATAGAGAAGGGGTGTCCAAGTTTTTTCTGCAGTGGGCCACTTCATCAGAATTGTATACGTGCGAGGGCCGCACTCATTTTTCACTGTGAGAAAATATGGCCTTTAATAAGATATGCAGATTAAAATAAAGTAAATGACACAAAACCTTTACTTTTCCTCTCACTGATTTCTGGGCCTAGAAAGTGTTATGACTACAAATTCAGGATCCTGGATAATTAAAAATGAAATAGTTCTATTTATTCTAGGGATGCACTGAAATTAAAATTCTGGAGCAAAACCGAAAATTCAGGGTTCACCGATAAAAAACCCAAAAACACATATATATATATTATGATTGTTAACGGCAATGTCGGGCATACCCAGATTCCAGCATGTACTGGGTGGCTGGGCATGATAGGAGTGTGATTGCTGTCAACAATCATATATAAATTAATATTGTTATTCTTTTTTATGTCCAATTTTGGTGTGTTAACCACACTTTTATTAAAAGTAAGTAACACACCACAATTGCCAGCAGTATGCACATCACTTACAGCCACCCTGTAGCATGCCCCCCCAACTTACACATCCATGCTATCACGCACTCATTCATTCATATACTCATTAATTCATTCACAGATAAATTCCCTCAATCACGCATACTCATTCAAACACCCTCCCCCACCCCCTTACCTGCACTGCAGCTCTCACAATGCCGCTCACAGACTTCAGCAGGGGGAGCAGCTTCACTCTGCATTCTCTTGTACCGCACTTCTCTTGTACTGCACAGAGGAAGCAGGACTGGAGTAGAGTCATGTGATGTCACGTACATTCACGTGACTCTGCTGGGTTCCATTTCCTCTGTGCAGTACAAAAGACCTTCCCACAGGTAAGCAGCAGGGCTCTTGTGATCCCGGTTGCCCTGACTGGCGATCTTAAGCGGGCCGGACCTTGAGGTCCTGCGGGCCGCATGTTGGACGCCACTGTGATAGAGGATTATTAAAATAAAAATTATATTCAAAAAGGACATAACTATTCCATTAATAAACTACTAAAACGTGATATGTAGTGGCACAAATTTATCAGGATTTGAAGGGGACATTTTACGTTGAAAATATAATGCTGCCTTGTCTGTAATGACTTTTCAGGTAACAATTTGGGAAGCTCTGACAAACAGCAAGCCTGGAACACACCCAATGTCCAATGAATCCCGGAAAGGAGAAAGGTATGTGTGACTAATTATATTCATGGGGTATACGGCATGCATGGAGGGGGTCAGAAGATGGTCAAGCTTCTGAGTGTCCAAAGACAGACACTATTTTAATCAATCTTTCTGGGTCCTAAGAACTATTAGCCAATACAAAAAGCAATAGACTGCAAGAAAACTGTGAAGCCATTTTAATTTGGCTTTGGTTTCGTTTTTTCCAATGTATGTATGAAAGGTTGTTTGATTACCAGCTTGATTTTTCAGGACACCTCAGCACACACAACCCTGCAGCCCTCCTCACACTGGTTCCAGCAATGCATTCACCACCTACCAGGAGCAACTGCGATTAGCCATGGAGCTTTCAGCTAAGGAACAAGAAGAAGAGATGAAGTTGAAGCAGCAGGAGGAGGAAGAGCTGGAGAGGATCCTACAGCTCTCCTTGACTGAAAAGTAACAAGACTTCCATACAAGCACCCCAGGTAGTCTAATGAGCCTTCTAGTGGCTCACCTGGGAAGCCAGAGATCTTGATGTGTTCAAGGAGGATTCATTAGGACGGATGAAGACTGGGCTTCCTGTTACATTGCAACACAAGCCAGACAAGGTGATAAAAACACTAAACACCTGTTGCAGGTCATCTGAAATTCAACACAAAATGAAGTCACTTGGTAGAAGCTCAGATGTTGAAGAGTTATTATAATTGTCTGTAAAGTTTAAGATGATTTTTGAAACCCATTTGCTGGTGGCACCGGCTAATTTAAATACATTTAAAGTCAATGAATTGTAAGGTTTTTTTTTTAGCTGTTTTTTTTTTCCAAAGATAAGAACAGGGCCCAAAGCTGTTGGCTTGCAAGGAGGCTTGTGGTATATAGTAATTCACAAAATAAAATGAAAAATGCACTGTGCACTTCTGAATGAGGCTCAGGGCACCCTGGAGTACTTCTAACCTTCCCAAAGTCACCCCTATATCTAAAACAACTGGGTTCTATCACAAGGAAGGAGAACCGCACAAAGATCTGGCTACTAAATTTAGAAAACCCATCAAGACTTGGGAAGTGTGTGTATTTGCTGAACTGGTTAAGTACTTTTAAAGAAATAATAATTGGTTCTATTTGAGGTTCTGAAGCCCTCTTGTGATTTTTTTTGCCATGGCCAACATTTTTGCATGAAACGGGTGTCAACACAACTAGTAAAGTGGGTGTATTGCTCAATTTTCATAAGATCATAAATGGAATCTATATATACAAACAACATTGCAAGCGGCATCTGAGGATGGAAATTGTATGTAACTTGTGTATGAGCCTTTGAAAGGCAAGTGTCAGAAGAAGTCTCATGTTTGATTTGGTTATGCTCTCTTTTGGACAGCCCATGGCACTGTGTAAAATGTAGGTACCGCTAACTCCATTCATTAAAATCCAACCAAGAATTCCTTTTAAAGAAAGATACAAACAATAATGTGTATGAAAATTTGAAATATTATATTTAATGTAGTACTAGAAAGTTTTTTTTATTTTATTCTAGAAATGTGTCATGTTTTAGAGACTCTCCTTCATTTTAATATGCGTCTCCTTAGGTGAGTAGGCAGGGAAGCAGAAATAACTTGATATAAATGTGTATTCATGAGCCCTTGCAGCCTGTTCTTTACTTAAACTTCACACTGTATTTTAATGAGCATATGTACCAATTATTCTTATTACCTAGCACCTTAAAAAATAGTGTTTTCCGTCTCAAAATGGGTGATAAAAGTACATAATGACGTCCTTCTTCCACCAAAGGTACCTAATCTGCGTAACTATGTGGCAGGAGGCCCGCATCTCTCCTACCCCCATGAAATATCACAAATTTTTTTTTGTAATACAACCTGAAACCATCTTCACGAAGGCCTGACCATTATGGAATGTATCTGTGATAGTCACTTGTATCTACTGTAATTGAGGATTTACCAGCGAGTTAACCAAGATCTGTGAGGGTCCACTCCACTAACATATGACTGATATTGGATATAAATTAGATTGAGCTGAAAGCCATTGCTCCACACTTTGTGTCATTTATCTAAGCAGTTTTCCTATTGTAATATGATGAGCCTTTAGAGGAAATGATTGCTTTTAATTTTCCAGATTTTCACTGCTTATGGCGATAATTGAGTCTCAGGCCCATTGATAACATTTGGAAGGCTTCCCTGACATTTCTCTTAGTAAGCATATTCCTAGATGCTAAAGTGATTACATCTAAATACTTGTGTTTATATTATTATTATATAATTATACTGCCAGTGACTATGACACTGCGGGTTCTACGCTGTCCCCAGTTATTTCGGATGTACGGCTCAGCACATATAGTATAGAGACATGTGGACAGTATATCACGGCTACCATTATCTGCGTATCACGACTAACTAGTGATGGGACTCTCTTGTTGGAAGCAAAATTCCAATGGGAATGGGGCTATGTATCTTAAAGTGACAGTAATGCAAATATAAATGGCTTTTCTATTTACTGTAACAGGGGGGATGTTCAGAAAGACACCAAACACTTATGCCGGTCTATCTTCTGCTGAGAAAACCGGTATCGTTGCAGAGGGGCAAACAACAAAATGCAGCAGAGATTCAATTTCTGGTTTCTGAGCAGAAAAATGCCTAGAAGTAATAAACTAGCGGCATCCTCCTGTCTGCAATAAATCTCACATTATACGGAGAGCAATAAAAGAGAAGTTAGACATGTTCCATAACAAAGGCCAAAGCTTTTGTATCAGCTGTACTTTTTGCACATTACTGTCTCTTATATATGGCGCCAGTCAACATTCTGGACCTTAGCAGTTGTTGCATACTTGTAGCTAAAAAATGGCTTAAACATATTAAGTTTGATTTATTAGAAACATACCATATACTGCCCAGAAAAAAAGAAAAGAAAGAGAGGTTTAAAAAAGCACATAAAGCCACAAAAGCTCAGAACACAGGTATTGGTTTTGGAATGTAGATCATTGAGTGGCCGCGGTGTCAAGTTTTTGTTTACTGAATTTTTGAAAAAAACTTGTCTCTGGAAAGAAGATGTATGGAAGACTATCTGTCTTTCGTATGGTTGTAGAAAGTGCACAGTCAATGCTTTATTAAGCATTTCATCCCCCAAAGGGCACCAAATGATTATTCTACCTCTTTGCCAAATGGGAATTTGATATCTATCACCCCTTTAATGGCATCATTTTAAAATTATTCACATGGCTAGAAGACGGATATAGTTTAGCCTATTATAGCCATCAGAAAACAACTTTATATGTTAGAGAAGCCAATCCTGTTAATAGTTCAGATCTGAAAGTATCATTATTGGGCTACAGCAGTTGAAGGAACATTACAGTATCTGTGTAATTGTTTAAACTTTTTTTTACAAGGTATTTTCCATGGGCCTCTGCCCTTTGTAACGCGATCAGAAATAGTCACGCATAATAACACCTGTTATTTTATATGGATTCCAGCAACTCGGCTATAAACCTCCTAAGGTGAGGGAAGGGAACAGCTGTTTTTTGGGAATAAAGTCGTTTCCAGAATTTCAAAATGGTAACCCTCTATTAAAAGAACATAAACAAGAACTTTTATTTTAAGTATACTTACTGAAACTGCAAAGTTAACCTTTCTTCAAAACTTACTGAAAAGCCCAGAGTTTAATTGTACATTTTTGAATGAACTAAATGTTTACACGTGTCCTGTTCGTGAATAAAAGAATGAAGAAAGACGGTGTGGTCACGTTTAAAAGATGGCGTCCTATCTAAAAAGACCTTAATTTCCATCATGTAAACATTTTTCCTTATTATATTTAAGTGTGTTTTTGACACTAGGTTCCATTTAAAGAGAATATGTATCAGAAACTTACATTCATTCAGAAAGCTATAAAGAATGAAACACTTAAAATGCTTCTAGTCTTATATTTATGGATAACATAATATGTAATGGGACCGTAAATGATTACTTTGGAACCACTTGGTAAATCTGGACTTAAATGTCACAAAAATGCAGATTTGCTTCGCTTTTTTGTGTGTCAGAGGGGACTGTGTAGCATGGGTTGGTGTTTAGACTCAAATGGTTTTGTAGTATCTCTCTGCCTTGTATGATAACCCAGGGTCAAGACTTCTTGTTTATCTTTAGAACACTATTGGATACCTTCACTTGATGTAAAGAAGTTCTCCTTTCTCTGTAACTGACCTAATTTAAGGTAAAAAATAACGTAAACATAAAAAAAACCCTTAAAAAGTGAAAACATTGGTTGGGCATTACAATCTCAGAATTCATACTGAAGCACCAATCATTTCCATTCCCCTGTTCTACGCGAAATAATCTGTGTGGCCTGGACATTGGGAAATATCTTTTAATGATCAGGGGATTACCTGATTTTAACCTCAATAAAGTATAATTTAAACTCTGCTTCTGCTGTATTTCCTTAAGCCTACAAAAAAACATCATTTTGTTAACACTCTACAGTCATTTTTTCCTGTTTCTTGTACGTGTTAAGTCACTCATTTTCACCTTGGCAAACACATACCTTCAGATCATAACTCTTCACAGATGCCCGCGAAACACGTCTTGTGTCTACGAAACCCCTACTAAGGGTAAAATAAGACATATTTTGACTATTTTTCACAGATCACCTGGCGGTGTGTAAAAATATTTGTATTAGTTATGCCTCATTTGGATTAGGTAGTTGAATTTTGGATACCAATTCATAAGTGTCCAAAGAAGAGCACAAATTAATGAGGGCAATGGGAGATTCCAGCCACGATGAGCGTTTAGCTAAATTGGATTTATTTACTCTACGAAACGCTTAATGGGTGACCTTATCATAACGTACATATAGATGTGAGGTCTATTTGACAGAGCAAATAACAAAGAGGTCAATATTAAAATTAGACAACTATGCTTCAATTTTATATAGATGATGTTCCCAGGAATGTGGATAACATAAAAATAGAACCAGGAGCAGGGTAACCGGCCAAAGGTATGAATGGATTCCAGAATCTGCCGGTGTACTATACTGTAAATGTAATGTATGTATTATGGATTGCCACACAGCAACACATAATACCTTGAGTTTGTTGCCTTGCCCCTTATTAGCTTGCCCCAAAGTTGGGTGGCCTCCTTTTCACCTCCTTGGGTATCTTCTTCCTTCTGCTGACATGATTCTGTCTCCTTCCTCAGGAACATTGAGTTGTCTCCTTTTTCATTAGCTTCAGGATCCTCAACCCCTTTGTGGTGAATGAGGGGACAAGTATTAGTGTCCTCAAAAGCTTCTGTTTGTGGATCCTTTGATTTTTGTGTTGATGATATTTGCTGCTAATGAATTTTGGATTTTTTTTTATCAGGAATGGGCAAGGTGTTTAATTTAGAAAACACCTCAGTTTTATCAGTTCCGTAATATGAATGAAAATAATTTACATAATTTGGATCCACAATAGGATAGATAACTGAAGAAAGGGGGTATGTAACAGCTTCTGGGGGGGGGGGCAGAATATTTTCTTGACCCAAATCCCGGTAAGGACAATAAGGATTCTTGTTCCCTGTAATTTTGCACAATGTGTTTAAAATTAAGATGCTGGGAAAAAAACCTGAGCTATTAAGTTAAAACAATTTAGAGGTCTGGAGTAATAGAATTTAATGAAGATAATTTAAATAAAAGGTTAAACTGGTTGAAATATAGGATGATATGAAAATTGAAAAAATATAGAGATATTCCTGCTTTTTGTACACATGGCAGGAGAGTGAGATATTAAGAGAGTGGGGGAGCCATGTTTATAAAGGGATAGGCTAAGTAATTTTGACAAATTCCTTAACTCTGGTGATAGGAATGATAATAATTATGAGAATAAAAGTTGTGTTTTAACAGTATCCAGTAGTCCTGGAGAGGATGGACAACAAATCCATTCTGGTTAAAATCCAAGGCAATGGTCACCCTCATTGTACATGTTCAGGGGCAGGAACAGACCTAGTGGCCATTTGGACACATTGATGAATGGATAGATCGATAGATGATATAAAAATTATACTCATTTAACATTCTTTATATTGCTCAATCTCTGCAAACAGTTTAAGCACGCGTACGCACATATTAAAGGATTGACAACACACACATATGCTCAAAGGGGTGAAAAACTACCGCAAAAAATATTTTCTAGCTGCAAGGAGCTTTGTTTCCAAGGACCTTTGAACAGATGCGATGAGATATGAAACCTTTTATAACCAGGGAATGCTGAAATAATTGATTTTTAAATCCCTTTTAGAGCTGGAGGGGCCTGTAACAGATTTCAAAGCATAAGGCATTAAAGAGACTTTCAAATACCCCAAAGAATAACCATAGGTACAGTAATTAAGTCATGACATATATCTGACTGGAATAACACTTTGGAAGATGGAAAAAATGTGTGTCCCAGTTTTTTAGGGAAACCAATCTTTAGAGAATGTTCAGAAAACAAAAGGGCAAGTAAGCAATTGTGCAAATATGATTAATGCCCCTTCTCTGGATAAATAGGTCTAAGGAAATTGGGCGATGACAGCCGAGTGCTTGTGGTTTGTGATTTTAGCAAAAAATTTGAGGTCCTACATTTAAGTCAGACGATGAAAGGTAAATATATAGCAAACGGAAATGCATGAAAAATACACATCATGAAGATTCTGTTTCTCTACCCTGCCAAAATCTCTGAGGATATATGGTAGCGCCACCTCTGATTTAAAAAAGCTGTGGCCCTTAAAACTATTGTGACAGCTTGGAACATCATGGGCAAGTAATGAGAGCTCCAGTGATCACTTCTATCCTCCCCCCATGGTGAAAGAGACTGCTTCACAAGTTCCATGGGAAACAGTGGGGAGGTAACGTGACAGCTGTGATCTTGCGTGTTTCTGACACTCCATATGACAAGCGTTTAAATTACCCTTGGGCGCAAAAGGGTTTAAAATATTTTGCACTTAACAGTAACCTCTAGTTAAACCTGCCCAAAGCCAGCTTGTACCATCCGTGATGGACAGCATTGGAAACCTATACTATACCTAAACTCAGGGCCAGATTAAGGAGTCACTCTTTTCTTGTGCCCAACTATTTCTCCCACATCATTACAAATAAGCAAAAGTAAAATAAAACCAAAAAAAATACTGCGGCTTCCTCTATGTTCGTTCATGATGTCAGACTCTGTTATTGCATCATAGTGTAAGTACCATAGAAATGATAAAACCTTGGAGGAGATGCTGCTAAGATCTTCAATACAGTGTTTTAGATGCTATTTGTTCAAAGTAACTAAAAGGAAAATAAAGAGCTGGTGGACAAAATCAGTGAAAACAGATTAACCCCTTTTTTGACCAGCGAACATTATTTACTGTCTGGAATCTCTTGGAAACCGGCTTATATGGCAATGCCACTTCAGTTGTTTTTTTCAGGTTACAGAAAATGACAACAATACAATTAACTTATACTTAACCTGTGTTTACTGTATATTTTCTAAAAACAAAGAAGAAATGACAGTAATTATTAGTAGTATTATTACAGCAGATAACTCAGAAGCCAGAAACTATGTTTCTCTGTGTTCTATTTTTATAAATATTATTTTTTGGTATGATCAGTTTCATTTAGTGTTAGTTTCAGTTAAACCCAAAACAACCCAACTCTTTTCAAGCCTCCGCCGTATCATAAAAGTAATGTTTGACTGCCCTCTTGCGGTGGGTGCCGGTTTAAAGTGCCAATAATTCAAATAAAAGATCTGGAAAAGTCTCCCAGCTACAGGGGGAAAGGTGTAGGTGAACTGGCCATCAAATATTAACCATTTAATAGTATTGTTTGTCAAGATTCTGTTGGGACAATATTTCACAGCAATAGTAGGTAATTCTATCGCTTTTCATGTAGCCATTTCCCTACGATCTCTCCTAAAGTCTGTGGTGAAAATAAAACTATGCATCTGTTTGCAATTTTGCTCAGGCTTTTTTTCTACAGGATATATTCAACCGCTGAAATAAATAATAATCGTTTGGTAACATCCCCTGTGCAGTAATCAACATACCCTGTTTTCTTCACACTGTCCAATTTTTCAATGTTTTAAAGATATTTTGAGGTTATCTAAATGTTTTATTATTGCTTCTGGTTACTGGGAGGCCTATAGGAAATGTTTAATTTTATATATATATTTTAATATAGGAAATTTTTTAATTTGGCTTTTTTTTATCTGACTGTATGGGGTTCAGTTGTTGGAGGGGTGCTGGGGCCACCACATTTCCACACCGTATCCCTACCTTGAATACAGGTAGTTGGCTTTATAATATTTACCAAGTTCAATTTACCAAGTCCAACACGTTTTAATTAACTTTTCATTAAAGAACTTTGGAAGTTGAATGGCTTTTCTCAGTTGAAGGAAGCACAATTTAATTTTCATTTGGTCCTAGACCAAGGCCACCATCAGGAGGGCACAGCGAGTACAACTATATAACTCTAAAATTCTAGTGTTTTGGGGGATTTTGGGGAAGCGGATGTTGGCTTTTGGACATGGAGGTCATCTTGGAGTATTACTGTGATACTGGCCATAAAAACCTCCGATGAAGATCCTAAAGCATACCTTGAAATTTCTAAATGAGCTGACACTCAGACTCTTGAAATATTAACCCTTCAATATCTTGAGAGTTCGCAGATATGCCCTTAAGCAACTTCTGAGCATAGAAGAGGCATAATTTTCAGCATCTATGCAGAGGTCATGTGTAGGATTAGAATGGACTCAAGGTGTCCCCCACTTTTACATTTATTAGTATAATTTGGTGTGATTTGCCCATATTCTATGCATTTACAAAATATTTTGTAAGAACACGGCCTTACTGCTAGACATTTGTAGCAGACACTGTTGCTTGACCACAGTCTCTATGTTTTCAAACAAATACATTTTTTACTGCATTTTTGATGTACATCAAAATTGTTTTTTTCTTCTTTAATAAAATTATACACAGCTTCACAAATAAAAATTATCTGGATAAAGACACCAAGAAATTATTTAAAACATATAATTTTTGTTTTTCTGGAGTACATTTTGTGTATGTGTTGTACATACTGTAGATGTTTCTAAGCATTATCTTTTCCATACTCTATAATGTAAACATATATATTATGAGTTGGTGCATAACATTTTAGATTTTGCGGCACAGAGATAATGCAGTTAGCTCAAATTCTGCTCTTAAAATTGTATACCTTGTCCAAATCAAATTCTATCATGTCCAATGACTAATTTTAAGCATTGTCATTGAATAAAAAAAGCCCAAAATAACAGAAATAAAGGGGAGAAACAAATGTGTGCTTCTAATATATGGGAAGTAATATGTTTCAATACTCTCTGCAATACAGACTTTAGCTTTGATTCCGGGTAGCTAGATCTCCCCATTCATCATCCAAAGCAGCAATGGGACCAATGAATGTGGTCACAAAACAGAAGAATCCTTTAGTGATCTGAACACATTTCCCGTTTTTTCCCAGTGACTGATAACCCTTCCCCTGGGTCTTTAGAGATGCCTTAAACAATGAATGGGTAGGATAGGGATGATCTTTCGGACTCCTTGTGTTGGCTCCAGCCTCTCTGGTCAAACATAATCGGTTTGCTTGGTAGAAAGGGGAAAAGTGGGGGTCTTGTAGTGCATTATGGGAAGGATGGCACAGTTTAACACCGCAGAGCTCAGTCTGTGCCATTGGCAAGTTCATGACACAGCTCATGCAGCTGGTTTTCCAGAAATGAAATCCGTTTCTCCTGGGACTCAACAGTTGTTCTCAAGCTCTTGATTTCTTCCAAAAGTTCTTCCAGGGTCACCCGCTAGGTGGGAAAGCAGATATTTCAGTCAGTGTACAATACGAATGTGTGTTTAAACGTAACATATCACTGGTCAAAGTTTGGCAGAGATTATGTGTACCGCACTCTAATTGCATTACAAACCCCAGTTAAATAATCATCTTTCATCATCATCATCATGAGATAACGGAGCCACTAATGCTATACTTTTACGACCCTATTGCCTTAGCATGTGCAGTTTGTGACAACCTTATTTCCTTCAAAAATCACCAATATGAGGTGTTGCAAACTGACCGAGAAGCCTGAATCGCAGGAAGAATAGCTTCGTCGTGGCACAGTTGGAGGCTTGTTGTCCAAAATATTTTTCTTGGTAACCTTAAGCTCCCTATTCTTTGCAGGAACATAGCCATCTCTCAGCGACACTAGTAAGGGGTCAGCGTTCTCTCCAGAAAACCAGTCATCAGCTTCGAGGGCTGGTTCCAGCCCTGGAGTGTCTGGATATAGATCATCTTGGAAGAGGTCTGACTGTAACAGAGGGAAATATATGTTACACAGAGATATATGTTTCTATCAGACAAACAATAATGCCTGTCACCAAACTAGTAAACACCCAAGCGTGCCTAAAATGACTACCTTTTGATGGCACTGGAAAAAATGACAGCAGAGTACAAACAGAATAAGATATGTGAGCTAGAATTGGAGTTGGCTCCAGAATGGCCCCTGACTGGGAGAGGTAATTAGAGGTTCTCTCTATCTCTATCTACAATAGAGCACTGAATTTTAGGTGCAAATTTCAAAACATCAATCATTTTCAGTAATAAACCATTTTGCAAAACAGCAAAACATACTTCAGTAAAGCCACTTTACACACACACACAAAGACAGAAATGGACTGGGAATGAAAGTCACCCCTGGCACCTTAAGCATAGTGGGCGATAAATGAAATGGCTGCACACTACCCTCCACCAAGCAGTATGTATGTGTCTATACTGTATGTGTTAAAGTATTAATATCTATGATTTAATCATTATTAAAGTATTAATATATTAAACAAATTTTACAAGTGAGAAGAAGAAGGACATCCCACAACAGCCAAACTGGTGGCAGGCATACCTTTCGTGGAACAGTCATAGCAATGGGTTCACATTTCCTCTCGTGCAGCTTGTAAAACCTGTAAAAATCAATACATCACACTGAGCTAGGGTGCCATGTACACATGACCACATGAAACACCAAACTAACCAACAGAAGCCAATGAAGTCTGCTAACAATCATTGTACCCAGACCACCTCTACTCATCTACAAAAAAATGCTTTCAGATAAATAATTAGAATTATGCTTAGGAAAGACTAATCAGATATTTGAGCATGAGGACATAAGGACATGTAAACTCTATGACTGTGCATAGGTATCGGAGGAGGATTATATTTTAAGAGCACTCACAGAGCAGCAAGGTACTATATGGAAGGCTAAGCGTTTTTATTTTCTTCAGAACTGACCAATTTTGCTTTGAATTATAAAAGCTAGAAAATGTTCTTTTCATAGAGAATATACTTTCATTTTAGCAAAAACAATATTCTTGTCTTGCAGTTTTGTAAAAACTAGCTGGAATTAGCAGAATTAAAAACAAATAAAAAAATGCTTGAAAATACAATAACATAATGTTACAGGTGTGTCCATGTACACTTAGGAATATGATAAAGCACAATAGGTTTATTAAATATGTCTAAGATCTCTACCTAGTCTTAGCTATGTTAATTTCTAGACAAATTAGTTGTGTACCTCACTTGTGGTTCTACATGTTCATTACATCTTGGTATTAGCTTGTGTATGTGTTTGCAAAAAGTTTATCAAAATTGTAGGAGTAGAAGACAGAAAAAGCCAGACTTAGTATAGATGTATCTGGCTCACCTTGCTATTTCACATTTACTGACGTCCAGACCCCTCTTGGGCATGAAGCCCATCCCCCTCTGAGGTTCTTTGCTACTGTAAGTGTTCAGATAGTGGACATAAGGTGCTTCATCCGTAATCTCGAAGTATCGGACACTGCTGTCACCCTGAAATGGAGATATATATAAAGATCAAAGATACAGTTTTTTTGGAGCAAAGATCAGCAGCATTAATACACATTCAGAAATTACTCTTGCACATAAGCATCTAAATTTCTTATTTCAGATTATATTGAATTAAAAGTATGGTATCTAAGATGGTCTTAATACCCTGTCGGCAGGTCCAGGGAGCCAGCAGCCCACCTGCTACTAAACAAGGTGCAGAACAACCTTTTGGACAATCAGACTCCACAGTGCCCCGCTGCTCGATGGGACAGTTATGAGGGAGATAGCTGATCTCCGTAGCAGACTCATTTACACTATGGAGGACTGTGCCTAACCTGCACAGCCTGCATATTGCTCTGTTTGCAGGTGCCACATCTCCCAAATAGGCAGAGTGCCGAGATACCAAGGCATACACTGGCGCTCAGCAATTGGGATGGCACCAGCGAAGAGGCTGGCTGGGGCTGCTACTCTGGGTCTGGCCTAGGGCATCAATGAAGGTAAATATGTTGCTGGGAATATCTCTATGTCTGTGTGTATTAGCGTAGTGTGCATGCTTGAAATACTCCTAGTCCTCTGATGCAAACTTTAAAACATCTTTGTTCAAACCATTATATATATAATAAATCGTTATTCAAACCATGTAACTTAACGGTAGAGCGATGTTTGAATTGAGTGATGTTACCTTTCCACACAGGTAGACGATGTTGGAATCAGCATCATAAAAAGGGAGCAGCACGCCATTACTGGTGTCCATTTCTTGTAAGGCTATGGGTTCTTCAAAGTTACTCTACATTTCAAGAGGCAGGAAAATGTTCAGAACAAAGCATTTCGGCCTCAAGTGTTAGGAACACAATAGTCACAGCACACGTTATATAATTCAAACAGAAGAGGTATTTCCCACACAATTATTTTATTTTACTGAAGCTTCTAATACTGGGATGACAGGGCATTCATTAAATGCATTCATATTTTACTTGTAATTCCCAGAAAAAATATTCATTTACCATCCTCGATGGCTGTCGATTTGTCAGGAATCTGTCAGGAACACTCGTATAATCTTTATGCTTGTTATTATATATTATATTTAATGGCACTGGGGCTAATGGTATATTAAACCTTTGTTTAATACCTTTGTTTAATACCACTACATTAGACAATATTTACTATTGGAAAATGATGTTCTTTTAAATAACACAGATGTTTTTATTCAGAAGTTTGTAAATACCCCCCTTATTGACCCCCCATATAGTATTTGGCTGAAATCCGGGGCTGGTTGGAGTTGTAATCAAACATATGCGATTGAGCTATGTGGTGGCCATCCGTGGCATTGGACTATGGTTCTCCGTACACACCATGCTGAAACACTGCACCGCAGACCCGAGAATCATCTTGTTATTGTCAAAGTATTAGCTGCACGAAGTTAACTAGGTCTGGAAACACTGCCAGTTGGTTGTTCCTAAATGAATTGCAGTCCACAGTTGCTTAAAAATATAAAATACCCTAAGATGCACTATAATCTCATATAAGATAGGCGAAGCCAGAATGTGAAACTAGTACTTTGATGATGTTGAGACTATGCATTTTTTGCCTTCTTTTGGATCAAGAATAGGAAGGTTAGGTAGAAGGGTTGAACTTGATGGACTTTTTTCAACCTTACAAACTATGTATTTCCTTGGAGCTACATTAGCCTGACCATATCCATTAAATGTTGCAGATGCAGAGATGTCACTTGGTATGCTTAACAAAAGCTACATACTAGAATCCATGGCATATTCAGATGTAGTGGTAGAAGGGCATGTGGCGTTTGGCTTCCAGACGCACAACAATCCCGCAAGAATAAGATTGAATACATTTTTAAAGTGTAGATCCTTACAATGACTATAAGCAATATATTTTGTTGCTCCTAGGACCAGAATTTTTTTTTTCAAATTAGACATTTAGTTTTAAGTAGGGTTCAGGTGATACTTCCAGGGGCAAGACAATTATGGGCTCATTAGTAGGGTATACAGTCTTAGAGTAGCTTGTGTGCTTTAAGTCCAACAAGGGTTCACTGTTATAATGCTATTTTATACTATTGTCAATGAAATAAAATAAAAAAAGATGATGAAGGGGCGTACAGTCCCAGCCTGGTCCTTTGTGCTTTGCAAACAGTGACAATAACATAGAAATCCCCAGGACTAAGCATGTCTGCCATTACCGGGTCCCATAAGCCCAGCTCTCTCTGACTCATCCGTGTGAAACCAGTTGTAAAGATGTTTCCATCTCTGGTAAAGATAGCTCTCATAGGTCTCATCCCCTCATGGGGGGCTAACTTCTCCTGCAAGGAGGGGGTGGTAGAAAACAAACTGGTCACAACATGATTATAAACACAAAAGCTCACTGTCCTGGCAGGACACACAGGACACGGTGTTACTGGCTCCCAGATCTCGGCAGCTTTAGTTACCAAGGTGACCCTGGACGGAGAAAGTTCAGTTTAGCCTGTCAATAACTTCTTAACTGCTAAGATATATAACCTTCCAATACAGTGCGGGTCATTGTCTGCATTCATGACCTCTAAACAATCCCAGAGAGTATTAGAGAGAACTATATAGAGAAGGATTTGCTCATCTCCAGTATCTCCAGCTGAGGCAGCCAAGTATAATAAGCCTGGAAAGGAATCGCACTGGCTGGTTGCGACCTCATGTCATAAAAAGGCTTTTCCAATGGCTCAATGACATAGTCCAGTATCTGTAAATATTATTAAACATGTCCTAATTGCACTAAAGTGGCAATAGAACGGGTAGTAGATATCTGGAATAGAGATATCTTTGAGCTTGTATTTGCTAACACGGTTAATTAAGTAAAAACAGAAATTGCCCATGGCAGTACCTGAGACAAAGTAGGGTATTTTATATTTACTGTTATAAAAGTCGATTTTTTGAAAACATTTTGACTCGTGTAGGTTGCATCCTGCACATCTTACAATCAGTTCACAATGTTGTACAGGGTGGTATGAAATGACAAGTAAATAACTACATCTAATAAATGGCCAGCTAACAGATTAGAGACAGAGAGGTAAAGTACTTTTCACTAAAATAACAGACACCAAAATGATAGATTGCATAATTTTCCCTAAACAGTCTAAAACTGATTGAGCCACCAATAAAAGTGATTAACTGTCAATCTTCACTGTTCGGAATGCTTAAATACTGGAGAATCCCATTCAAAACCACAGACTTGGCAAACTTAAGAATACAATGAATTCCAGAGGCACTGGCACCATAATACAATCGGTATCGGGGATACAACAGGTGATTTGATGAAACTCTAAATAGATTACTATATATAGTTCACTCTCTCTCTCTCTCTCTATATATATATATATATATATATATATATATATCATGCTCTATATAGCTCTCTCTGGGATTGTGTAGAGGTCACAAATGCAGACAATGACCAGAACTTGTATTTGTACGTATATTTCACTGTAGATAACTAAACAATGTGCTATAGAATATCCTTAACACTCCATGGTTAATTGATGGTAAATTTAGATTACATTTTGGATAAGCTCCTTCCAAACCCCTTAGGCCACGATGAAGTCCATCGATTTGTCCTGCTGCCACTATGGGAACACTGCAAATCTCGTGAAGCCAGTATAACAATGAAATGAATGAGAAAAGAAACATGCAGAACACCTTCTCATACCGGATCCCACAGTGCCAGCTGTCGCTCGCTCATCTTGCTGAAGCCGGTGGTGAATATTTTGCCATCAGACAAAAATATGGATTTGATTGGTCGGGCTCCTTCATGTGCCCCGCTTTTCTCCTGTTTAATTAGTGGTTAGCAGGTTAAGTTGACCACAGCAGGCAAAAACACAAACACACGCCAGTTAGTTTCACTATGGTGAGTAATTCACATCTCTGTTCAGTTGAATCACACTCCATCAACACCTGTTTCCAATTTATTAAATGTATTACAATATGTTGTGTGGAGGCTGTGGCTCTAAAGGGGGCAATACTGGATTTACATACCTGGACCCAATGCTTTATTATTAAATGGACCCTGCTTGCAAGTTTACAACCTAGATTACTAATATAATAGTTTATAAAAGTTGTCATAAAATTATAATTTGTAGATTCACCGATTCTGATATAGAATCAGAGCCTGAAGGTGATTTGTGTCCAACTTTAAAGTCCTTCAACTCCATATTGAAGACAATGGAGACAATATAAAAAAAATTGAATAGAGAAAAGAATCAAAGGAAAAGGGTCAGTGAATTCTTATGAGTGCGCTCTGCCTTTTTAAGAAAGTGTAACAGATATGTCTGTAAAAAAGCTAGTGCAGGGTGAGTTATATACTAAGGCTGCATGGAGCTCTTTTATGCAGGGCATACTTTTCTTGCTCTTCTGCATAGAATAACTAACACAAAGTATTACAATTGACCAAAGCACTGGAATTATGAAAGATGTCTAAGTGGAAGGTAAATTACCGGTATTTCCATGCTATGGGAAAAAAACACCACTATAATATACATGACCTCATGCACAACATATCACACCTTTTTTACTGGCAATGGCTAACCTCTGGCAAGCTGAGGTGGATTTGGACTAAATCAGCCATGATGCTTTACTAGCTAGTACCAAAAGTTAGCCTTCGCTGCATTTTGCAGAAAGACAGAAATCATGCAGAGATGGAAAAGTGAGGGGAAAGATGTGGAGAGAATTAAAGAAACAATAAAAAGGTTTACCAATATGATGCTAGTTATGAATAAAACTAGTTACTAGTGATGACTAAAAAAGTCTTTGCTTTTCAGAACTCTGTATTGCATTGTCTAGAAGAGCCTTTGTATCAAATCCAGGTGTGGTAGCTAGCTCCATATCACAGAATCTATCCCCTGTAAATTATTACAAAACGTATCGCCTAGCACAAGGCCACCATCAGGAAATCTGGGTTCAATATCAACTAAATCATCACTGGTGCCCATCATGGTAATCCCCAAGGTGAACTCCATGTTAAAAAGCCACCCCAGATATCCCCATTCTCCCCAGTGTTTAAAAGAAATCTCATCCACTCCTTCCCCCATGCCCATATATTACAAACTCCCTACCTCGAAAAATCAGCTGGTCCCCGTACAGCTGTAATGGCTGTACCCTCCTGATGGTAACCCCGGCTTATCAAAGCAGAAAATAGATGGTGCTTCCTTGAACGGAAACAAACCATTGATCTTCCAAACCTCTTCAAAATCAGGCTCGAAAACCAAATTAAAGTTTGTTGGAATATTTTACTGTAATTTTGATGATTACTCTAATTTAAATGATGGGAAAAGCAAGTGCGTTAAACAATATGGTAAAAGATCTAGGGAGAGGATAACACTTACAGCAACTATTCCTTGTTTCCTTGGGTCAATGACTCTGACTTTCTTATCCTTACAGGTAGTTGTGATGAGGCTTCCATTGTAGTTCCAGCAGACACTGTAAATGAGGTCACTGTGAAGCTCATCTAGTGAAATCAGAGCCTCGCCTGTACCCACATTCCAGATAATGATTACGTTATCGCTACCTAACAGCAGAGACAGAAAGGAACCGATACAATTAAATCATAAGAACTCAACTTGTGAATTCAAGGCACAAACTTGTCTTCCCCAGAAATAACCCAAACCTACGTACAAGATTGGCGCTTGCGTTTACAAAGCCTTACCGAAAATACTACAGTGATTGCAGACTTGCAAAAATGTCTTAGCAATATTGGTAATCCTCAACAGCAAAGCGCTGGAAAAGTCTAGCTATAGATACATGCAAAAGGGCACAAGGATAGATCAAAGTCAGTACTGCAAGGTTCAACCTAATACACGTCCTAGAATCTCAGCTTGGTAAGGGAAATTCCAGGATGTAAATAGAATTTGAGACAGCAACTGAAATGCAATATTCCATATACCAATGATTGCTACTGTAATGTTCTTTTTAAAAAAGTATTAATAAAACTGATCATTTAAAGCATTTATTCCCAACGCACTTATTCAGTCAGCACTACGTTGTAGGTGATTTGCAGCAAGATGAAAACTTTCAAGTATTAACCATGCACACGAAGGGCTAGCATTACTGCGTAGTCAGGATTAGCTCTGTATTTTGCATCGTTAATGTTGTGAAATGTTCCATCCTTCTGCAAATCACAGTTCAGTGAATAAGTAAGATTGTACATTATGATGCTCGCTATGGCTCACGCTGGCAGATATCAGATGTTCTACAGGCCTTATTCTGCTAAATGTCTTAATCAAATTAATAGTTGCGAATGTTAGCAAGTATGCAATTATTACAGATATCATAGTCGCAGTCTTACCATACGAAGTTTAATTACAAGAATAACTGTGCCCTCGCAAATTATTGAATTGAATATTTTTTTCCTGTTTTTGAGTGCCCTGAAGAAGGTATTGATCAGGTGACCACAGACTTTCACTCCATGGTTTGTGTCTCAACTATTGTTTACGCAGTAGTCTTTTTAAATGACGGCCTTTTAAGAAACCAAAACATTTCAGATAAATAAGCCTAGGTTAGATTCCGGTAACAATCATTACAAAACTAATGCATACAAATGGAATTATGTGGCTTATTATTAGGCATATTCAGATGATATAATTGCAAGCTTCTTCTTTCTAATAATTATTTTGCCATAAACCTTAGGATTGGCTCACCTCTTCTTATAAATTCCCCTGTCCCGAAATATTATATTACCTGCACTCAGTAAAATATTGCGAGCTGACGGGTGCCATGTGATAATTCCCACTCTTTTGGAGTGACCCTCGAGTGTCACAATAGGTTCCGTTATCGATCGTATGGGTGTATAATCTGGAATCTGCCAAACCTGGAGGAAAAAAAACACAAAATATTTTTTAAAAATCAACATTGACACTGTTATTGAGCACATGTATTTTAAAATATTTAAGTCCTTTCTATTGATTTGGTAACACCTCTCACCTGAAGCACTGGTAGAAATATATTTCCCCAAAAAACTGGTGCGATGTAGAATGGCTCAGGTTTGCTTACTAGCAAACTAAATACAGACTGCATCATAACAAGTCTAGAAGTAAATTATCATTCATTACAGTTTTATTAGCTCATGTGGCACCTATACCATTCTTCAAAGTTAAGATATTATCTAATTCTTTTAAAGTTTCTCTATAATTTAGGGTATTCTGCCATGTGCCCATGGGTCCGATACCTTGTCCTCAAGAAACTCTTCTGAATCAAACCATTGGTAATACCGGTCTGCTCCTTATATCACATAGCTATTTCCAACTATGACATTTTTGAAAGCCTTAGGATTGACAATGAATGTTGACACCATATTGCATGTTGTTGGTGTGTTTCAGATATGTATCTATGCAGTAGGCTACTTGGTTTGGTTATGTTAAGGCACACTCCATGGCTTAAATCCCATTTGTATATACTCATTCATAACAGAACCAGTTTGACTCTAGGTTGAAGACATAAATTGGCAGTGCGCCTGGTAGGTGGTTTCCTCTGTATATAGTGTATATCGACAAATACAGAAGTCAAGTCCATATCTTATACTACTATCTATAAGGAGTAAAGGTGCATCACCAGAGTTGTGGAAGAACATTATTATCCCTTGAGCTGTGACCTGCACAACAAGGAAGAACTGGGAAATTTTGTGTTGATTACACTAAATATAACTTTGTTGAGTACATTTAATGAATAATCTAGAGAAAGAACATAAGCAGAAACAACAATCAATAAGCAATCTAAGAACCGTGCATTGTACACTTTAAAAGTCATTTTGTCAGCTGTAATAAATAAATCATTGAATGCATAGAAACAATAAAGACAGAAAAATGAAATTGTATTCTACAAACAGAACTGACATAAACTATTACCCAACTCCCCAATAACTATGTATGATGGTATTATTTATTATGCAAATAATCAAATTATGATTCTACATGGTAACAGTATAATGACAATAAACAACCTGGTAGCCTGGGAACCTAAACATAATCCATCATTTACTAAGCAATTAACCAATTATTCAGGGGTGATTTTCAAAAACAGAATGTATTAGGTAATTTTATTTTGAGCCATCACTTTGCATTGGAAGATCTGTGTATCCCCCCAATTGCTCCTTCATGACCCATGGGCACTAAGGTTTGATGTATGCCGATGATCACATAACTCTTTATTGCCAGGTTGCAGACAAAATCAGTGATTAGATTGCCTCATTGTCCCATGGGCGTAGGAACCCCTAAAATCTGAGGGGGGGATAGCATTTTTCCCCATCAGATACACCCTTCTTTCTCCCCATCAGATACCTTTTTCCTCACCATCCCTACAATATATAACTTGAACTACTGGTAATAAATGTACTTTAATACATTAAAAGTAGGGGGGGAAACAGCTAATCTTTGTAACCAATTTTATTTTAAATATTAAAAATTCTGACCCCAGGAAAGCATTTCCGTGGGCCCCGCTTCACGCTCCTAGAAAAGGGGTTGAGTATCAGTGCAGTCTTCCCTCCTTCTGCCCCAAAGGCCAGCCCTGGCGTCCACATTCTCCACATACAACCTGACCGGCACCCAGATTACAGTCCAGAGTGAGCCAACTTTGTCTCCAAACAGCCCAGTGTGAGCCAGCTTTGTCCACAAACAGCCCAGCATGAGCCACCTTTATCCCCAAACAGCCCAGCGTGAGACATCTTTGTCCCCAAACAGCCCGCTCTGTGCCATCCTTGTCCCATAAACACCCTATCTGTCCCATAAAGACCATGTCGGTGCCATATTGGTCCCCAAGGCTCAAACACACTGCTTGTGCCATCTTTGCCTTTGCCTAAATCACATCCATGATACACATATCCATTAATGCATTCTCACAAATCTACTCCCTTTTCCCCTTTCTGAAGGCATGTGGTGGGAGCGCAGGGCCTCAGTCTGACATCATATTCCGGCGTTCAGTGTGAAGCGTTGGCACCGAGACAGATGCCTCGTGCTCCCACCACCACAGTCAGGGCAGCGCTGAGGCGGGTGGCAGTTGCTGAAAACTCTTTCTTGAGCGACCGCTCGGCGCCCCCCTCTCCTGGGTGCCGTACAGCGTGGCCTGGGTGCCATACAGCGTTTAGATTGGGGGGGCAGGCTGTAGTTGCTGATACCCGGGGGGGATTTCTTCACTTTCGGCGCCCCCCTCATGATTTCCCGGGGGTGTTCGCCCCCCTATGCCCATGCTTGTACCCCATTTTCATTAACTCAAAAATAGAGTTAACCCCCCCCCCAAAACAATTACCACTGTATATATTCTGAATTGTAGCAAGGTTTTTTGTTTAGCCTATGGCGCATACAACAAAAGGGCCTCCTCATGGGACATGCACAATATTGAAGGTTCCTATGTATACACACCTGTATCCAAAAGCTGGGGCCTTTTGTATCAAATCTGTATCACAAGGCAGGGGCCAGAGTATGGCTCAAATTTTCATTCACAAACTTGCACTTTTTGGATGTGTGTTTTTTTAATATTGTGCTAACTTTTTTGAAATGGAAATGCTGCAATGGAGCTAGATTTTGGTTCATAAAACCTCTAGCGGCTTTGGAGTGAAGTAAAGAGCATATTCCCACACTAGAAGTCAGGTCCCTCAAATGGAAGATTGTGGATCTGGTTTCCACCGTGGCCCTACCACTTTGGATTTCAGACATTTACCGGTATATTCATTCAGAAACAAAAAAAGGAAGAGTTACCCCACGCTTCAAAAAAACATCAATTGAAGGCTTGGTATGTGTTGACCTAGTGGGTACCATCCACTTTCTTGTAGTGGAAGAAACACACAGGTACATTTTTGTACTTACCCATTAATATTCATTTTATGCTGTTAAGAAATATTATTACCCATACAATAAACTATTACCTATCCATACATTTATATACAAGAGCATTTCAGATCATACAAATGATATGAAGCAGGCATCATCAAACATACGGTCACTATCTCTACCTAGTAGTGTTCTTCATACAGAACTCATGACTGCAGCATAAGAGCTCAGTCCTATCAGATTTTGCAGATCTATCCAAGAAAGTTTCCTGTTCGTGTTCTATTTCACTGCAATGCCATGTAATTTGCTGTTCCCATCATTTTCCACCCTGTAATTTATAGTGCTTCTCTACCCAGTATGAAGTGCAGCAGAATAATATATTGATGATTTGTCTCAGTCTTTACACTGCTGTGACACTTTAACGGCCGCCACATTCACACGCCAAACCTTTGTTTAATCTCTGAACAATCCAGAGTGTATAAAACATTTTATTAAGTCTATTTCAGGAATTAGAAAGCATATGATACTATAACAATTACAATGTTTTACCATAAAAGGTTTGTAAAAGACAAAAAATACAGACATGGGAACATTTCTTTGCTTGAGTATTTTTAAAATGTACTATCACACAATTTTTGCTGTGTATTGTGTAATTAAATTAAATGAAGAAATAGATGCTTCATTATTTTTAATCTGTTTTAATAGCCTAGATACATATATTTACATAGTCTACCAACAAACCTGGGACACAGACAGTGGGTTTGACACAGTGTCTCCAGGTTAAGTATTGCTTCCCCAGGTCACTGAGTTAGTGTGCTCTTTCTGCAGACAGGCGAGTAGCGTTGGCCATGCTCACTCCCCACCACTTTCTCTTGCAATCCCTGCCTGCTTAAGGATGTCTGCCGCTAGCCTTACAACTATACATTGCTAGTTCTGCCTAGCTTTAGGTGGGGTACATGTGGTGTAATAATAATAAACAATAATCTAAATAGCCAAAAGCAAACAGATCACAAAATAAAAACTACATTAATGGATTTCACTCTGGATTCAGTTATGGTTTTATCTCACGTGTGAAAGTTCCTCCTTAAAGGACAGAAACGAATGAGTTATTATACCAAGGAAATCTTTCTCCTCCACTGTGCATCTTCTTTGTGCAGAGTGCTGGCATATGACACCACGCACCAACACTCCCCATTAGGCTGCTCTGAAGGGATACTGCAGATATCTGCCCAGACCTCCTCATTTTAAAAGGGGCAGCTTCTAAGGAGGTTTCCGACTTCCTCAACCAGTAAATTAACTAGTAAATGGCTTAGTGGCTGCTACCCCTCAACCTGCCTCCCTAGGACTAGGGTTAGGACTAGGGTTAGTTTGCTTTGACCAGAATACACCAATGCCTCTCTCTTTCTGGGTGAACACAACATGGTTTGTGGTGCAAATGCTAAATGATCTTCCAGGGCACATGATTTATACATTTTACACATGTATTAGTACTAGTAATTAGACATGTAATATTTAACCCTTATGGATCCAGCTAAAGTATTACTAGATTGTAAGCTTGTTTGAGAATGTTCAAATTGCTATGTTATGCACCATTTACTGCAGCGATGTGGAATATGATGGCGCAGCCTAATTCAATAAATAATAACTGGGAGACGCTGAACCCAAAAATTGTTAGTATTACTATTGACATTTTCCACTTCAAATGATATAAATTGGTAAAACTTTTCCTTTAACATTGTAAGGCAAGCGGAATGAGTATGATTGGGAACAGTTAGAGTAGAGTTTCAGCCACTCACAAGATATTTTAGATCATAACTCATCAAGTTGATATTGTCCCCACCCTTTCCGAAGCACAGAGGTGTTGTATACTGATAAATGAGACGACTGGACTTAAACTTATTCATATTGCATTCCTCTGGCCCTCTTCCCATATCTGCTCACAAGAACAGAACAAAAAGGACGCCGCTCTTCCTGAGTCATAATAAAGAGTAAAATCACAGATCAGAGTGTGCCTATGGCTGAATAACATATTACTGGAATCTCCCCAACCCTCGTCACAAGGCTGCCTGTTTTTAGTGTCTGATTAGCTGCTTCTCCGTCCACTTTCCTTCTAGTGACTGGGGTATAATTAGAACAAAATGCTGCATCACAGCGTGGGATCTGGGCGCAGTGCAGACACGTGGCACTGTGTTCTCTCTCTCTCTCTATATATATATAAAACGAATATATATATAAATGCATAAATTCACTGCATTACTTCAAGATCCTTCAATTCACACCGTGTTTTATTAATATTAATATTATTAATATATAGCATATAACATTAAAAGCCTTACAGACATAACCATGCACTGCATTTGTGCCATCAAGAGAAAGTGGCTGTGCTGCATTTTTAAGAACAGTTTCATCTCACCTAACAACTTATGGTTTAGTGAATAAGAATGCTTCTCATTGGCTGGAAACACCAAGATACCAATTACAATACAGCTGGGCTGAATGCTGCCCAGTGTGGACAGCTTGTAGCAATAAAAAGCAAAGGATCTAGTCTCATAACCTTTACCTCTATTTAAAAGCTGTAGTGGGCTACTTTAAATAAAAGCAATGTATATAAAGCTAAATTCTGGGTGGTCTGGAATATACAGTACGACATAACAAAGCCGACGGAGGCCAGAAAAGGATATAGTGGCCCCTGACAGAGTGCGGAGCAGGGCTAGGCTAAGGCGGCAAATGTGGGCTTTGGGGGAGAAGTTTTAAAGGGCAGTTATTTCAGGTTGTGCGATGCAGGGGTAAGAAACTATTTTGCGGTAACCTTACCTGGTGTTGTTTGTCCCACCATCCCTTCCCTTTTTTAATGGGGGTTCTGGGTCGGGTTGCGGCATTTTGTCTCATTTGGAGGGTGGTAGCTTGCCAGGTATCCAAGGGGTTAATGCAGTGGTATGATCATTGGTGGTAATAACTGGTGGGAGGCTCCGGGCGGGGTGTGATGCTTGGCACCTCAGCTCTGGGTTGTGGCATCCGCCTACGTCCTTCCCAAAGGTGGTGTGTGTTATGGTACCTGGATAACATGGCAAACTTGGCTGGGGTCGTTGTGTTGTTATTATTACGTTATTACGATAAAAAGGTAGCCCGCGAGTCGAGGCTACAACTGCCAAACATTTGTTCTCAGCCAAAATATTCCGATGGTGGTAATATTAAATTATCTTTGGGAAAGTAAGCATCACGTTCTTGAGGAGGACCCCTTCTTCCCTAATTTCACAGCTGGTGCAGTGTCAGCCATTTACCACATACTAATATATTGTCAGCTTTAATTATTATTAGTGTGTTATTATTATTATCTTTTATTTATATAGCGCCAACAATTTACGCAGCGCTTAATACAATACATATATTCAAGGGTTATGACAAGACGAGAATTGACTAAGACAAACCGATACATTAGGTGGAGAGATCCCTGCTGAAGAATATTTTCCTTTGCCATTGAGGGCAACAGGAATGATATGTTGTATTGTTAAAATGTAAAATGAGTAAGTTAATACAGAAATGGAAAGATTATTGCATAATTATAACTGCTGTTGTCTTCACAAGGCAAGTTACATATGAGAAGACTGGGCACTTACCATGATAGTGGTGTCATCCGAGGCACTTGCAATGACATTGTCGTTGTGTGGACACCAATCGATGTCCAGTACAGGAGCTGTATGACCACTGACCGTGGGGTGGTTTTTATCCACACGACCTGTCTGAATCAGAAAGAAGCAATACTTCAACAACAGTGTAGATATTTTCATTTATTATATTAAACCATTGTCATGTCTCATGGTTTATTTTGTATTTTGACTTCTATGCTGTTTGCTACTGGCTAGTATGTTATTTGTCCCTGCTGGGCTCCCTTAGTCAGGTTGTATTCAGCTAACCCCTCCCCTTTTCGGTAGATTCTGTGCTCTTAACTATACTGTCTGGTAGCAGCCATTTTTATGTGATTTGTTAGCAAGAACTACTGTCTTTTCACCTGCATATCTGTACATATTTTCAAAGATTGTCATCCTGAAGATTAAAACTTTACTGAGATCCTCTTCTACATGTCAGTTTTGCTGAGTTGACACTGTCTGCTGAACTTTCATTGTGTGAGTACTGGTCAATACAGACTTAGCAGTTGGTCTCAGGAACCCATATCTCACAGCTTTGTTAAGTGAGGCAGAATAACCATTTACCAATTTATTTCTACAGATCTTTACTTTGTACCACCAACAATTAAAAGAACACATTATAGATGCAAGAACTAAACCCCTGTCTAGCTTCTCCTACTCTGTACCTAGTGCTCCTCACTTCCTGGCCTTTCCACACCCCGTTGTGGGTAGTCATACCCCTCAGGAGAGTTACCACCACCACCTCCCACCTGGCATTGTCCTCTCCCTGCTCCCTTGGTCTTCAGGAGACCATATCTGGGAACAAGCAATCCCAGTATCTTTGAAACAAACAAAACATATCGCAATGCCTTTGTGGGATAAGCATTGGCATACAAAAGGCAGAGAATCAACAGAGAATGTGCTGGAAGTGGGTGGAATTTGGACAGAAATGGCTGGGAGGGATATACCAATCATAACTCAATGCCTTTTTTTACCCCCCATGGCAGCTCTGAAAACCTGGTTCCATCGGGATATATTTGCAAACAAAGCGACAAATATAAAGGCTTTGTACATTTTAAAATGTATTAATAGATGCTGACATAAACATAGTTTAAATTGAATGAGTTCTCAGGTCAGGAAGAAAGTGTCAGTAGATCAACAGCATTAACTGTGCTTCTGTATACTAATACCGAACATGTGGTGCTGCTTAGCTTCCTAAATATTTAGGATGAAATAAAATGTCTTTCCTAGCTCTCATGCCAAATAAAAGTCATCATATTGCTTTGAAGATATGTTTTGTCTATCATTCAGATCGCAGCTGGTTGAGTCCTAAATAGATAAAGGATTCTAGGTAAAGGTCTCATCTTTCTTTAGCATTGTTTGTTGAACATTAAAAACCTCTCCAACAAGAACACATTTTCCAACATTGCATTCTATAAAGCTAATTTAGAAAAGGTTATGTCCTACGACACTGATAGGTGCCTAGGTCACTCTTCTTAAACTATATATTTTATACATAAAAAAAGATTTTTGGAGTGTTTCTGTGGTAATTTAAGCCAAAAGAGTGTTTGTGAGGCCAGGCACTGATGTTCCAGTTCATCCCAAAGGTGTTCGAAGTGGTTGAGGTCAGGGCACTGTGGGGGCCACTCAAGTTTCTCCACCTCAAACTTGTCAAACCATGTCTTTATGGACCTCGCTTTGTGTTCAGGGACACAGTGATGATGGAATAGAAAAGGGCCTTCCCCAAACTGTTCCCACAAATTAGTATAAAATTGCATAAACTGTCTTTGTTTGCTAAGGGGCCCAAACCCTGAACAGCCCCAAGACCATTATCCCTCCTCCAGCAAACTTTACAGTAGGCACTATGCATTCTAATATGTAGCAACTTCCAGATAGTGAAGTGTGTCTCTTCACTCCATTTACACTTAAATTTAGCAAAGAGTATGGCTAAAACTACTAATCACAATAATTACAGTACCAACTAGCAGTACTGTCCACATACTTTGGGTAATATAGTGTATATATATAAATATATATATATTATAGAGAGAGAGAGAGGCATACCCATTCAGCAAATGCCATTCAAGAACACCTACCTAAGCTATACATTTTGGGGACTCTGTTACACTGTACGGTCATATATTGCTTAGCGCCACTACATCAAAGTACCCGAAGTTAGGCACATTCTTACCCTTCACATTGATCAAGATACAATCCTCAATCTGCCCACACTGGCGCACACTCACTACCCCAGTGCAGGGCTACTCAGAAGCCCCAGACTTTATGGATAAATCAGGACTGTTGGGAGGTATGGAAATATGCCACATATAATACTGAAGGCATTAAAAAAACTGGAGATGGAAACGAGTGGTATTAACACATTTTATCAGCAAACAAGTTACCTTCTGATGCAGGCATGATTTGTATATTGACAGGTTTGCACGTCATCTGTGCATGTTACCTTTTTCCTAGTAACTGCACTATATTTCTATGTTTTTCTTTTCATATATGCTGCACGAATGACATTGACGGCTTGCTTGGGATAAATCTATAAATAAAACAGAGAACCTACAACAACAGGGGCAACGAGGGTCAAACAAATAACAGGACATAAGTGGAAAGAGGAAGACAGAAGTATCACTGGGTACGGAAAAAGGTTTCAGGATGAGGAGGCTGGCCGGGCGGTGTCCTATAAAGCTATAAAGTGAACAAAACAAAGTCCAACACTGGAAAAACTGAGTACTTTAATGGCCCTCTGAGCACTTCCTGAGACTTTTCTATTGTGTGATGTATGAGGTCATCCTTATTGGATGCACAGGATAAGAAATGAAGTGCTGCAATCCAAATGCCTGTACAGAGACCCTCAGCATTCCTCTCGGGGAAGTGGAATGCAGGAATGAGAGAGGCAGGAACCCTTTGTACAGGTCAAGGACATTGCCCTAGGTCCAAGGAGTGAACATGTGCTAAATGATATCCCCAGCTAAAGGCCAAGATTTGGAATGAGAGAATGTGGTCATATTGGCTTCCTCTTTGAACCTCTAAATCCCATTTGTTCCAGAACACATTAATCTATCATAAACCATTGACTTTTGGATAAGCACTTGTTGTGTGTGTAACAACTAAACCACTAATAAGAGAGTTAAACTGTTTGTAGGTGGATATGACGGCTGATGGCTTTGTCATGACAAAGCAGTGACTAGGGCTTCTGGTCCGTGGGGCAGCATCGGAGGTTCCATCCCATACACTTCTTTATTCCCATCAGGTGGCTTGCAGCCCACCTTGCCCCATGGAAGTTATGCTCCTGTGTTATGATTGCTTTTACATTTGTTTGGAGAGCTATCGTTGCCAGGGTTTGGTGATGGTAAGTCCACAGTCCTCCACCTACAACTATATCCAACCATGCCCCAAACGACAGCATCCTGATTTGGGCACCTAAAATGTAGGGGCGATATGACCTACTAATTGAGGGGCAATTCAAATACTCAACTGTGAGAGGGATCATTTTTGTTCCCTGTCCTGAAGGCAGAAAGATACTAAAACTCAGTACTCTCTCTGTTCATATCAAAATATTTTGGTTGGAAGATGGACAAGCCACCCAACAAGTCAGGCGTCTAACCAACAAAAAAGTTAAATACATTAATTTTAAGTGCCCAGTGTTCACTTCCCAATTTTAAAGGTGTTTTATCACAAAACACCAAAATCTTTATGAAACCTTTTCATTTCTATGGCAAAAATTACGGATGTGACAAAAATGTACACACTTAAATAATTATTTATAGCAATGGTTTTGACATTCCACAGGACCAAAATGTTGCTTCTAATACTGCATTTAGCTACAAAATGTTAAATTCAGTAGTTGGAACAGCACCTTTAATTTATACCGTTCATACTCTTTAAACTTATACAGAAACAAGGGCAGCCACTTTTGAATCACTACTTGGGAGAGGAGGTTTTGATATAATGTATTCAGTTTGGTATTTTACTGATTGGATGCTTTGGTATAATATATACAGTGTTGTATATACTGATTGGAGGGTTTGGTATAACATGCTCATTATTATTTGCGACTTCTTGTAACTTAGTGTGTAATATAAGTCTAATTAGGTTTCTACCTAACAAACCATTAACATATTTTACATAACAGAAGGGACGCGGAAAAAGAAACCTTACTTTGTCCTAATTACCTTTTTAATGGGAGGAGCACACACTTATTGAAAGTAGGGAATTGGACACCATACTGTTAAATAGACAATGTGATAAATGATAACCATAGTTTTTCAACAATTTTCACCTTTTATGTACTTTTACCCCATATTTTTTGGCATGTTCAGAACTAATAAACAGGTATTTCAACGTGTTGTTTTAGAAGGATAAAAATATACCATATTGATTTATTTAATCCGACACCAGCTGGCTCGATGTGATTCTCTAGAAAAAAACCAATTGTGCGTTCACTACACTTTTTTCAAGTTAAAGTTGACCAAACTCAGCAAGTGGGAGGACTTTCGCATGAATTTAGTTCCCCGGCCAAGTTCCCACTTAAAATGAACCTTGGCATCACCTAAAAAGCCGTGAATGCCTGCTGATCAGTACTAGTAGGTGATTAGTGCGCCCAAATTTTCCTCTACTTTAATGTTCACAATTATTTTTCCATTTAATATTAAAAAAAAATGGTTGCATTTGCTAAAATTTTCTAGCGGGAGATGAAGCGAAATTTACAAACAATCCTGTAAACTCGGTACTTCAACAAACCACGAGACCGGTGTTATTTTATTATTATTATTTCTTGATTGCTTTATATAGCATTATCATATTCGGCAGCCATCAATTAGTGCATAATGTAACAATTTAGACTTATAGAAACAAAGGTGAGTAGGGCCCTGCTCAAATGAGCTTAAAATCTTATTGTTATTCCATCACATGTTGGGCACCATTTCAGTTAAACAGGACCTTTATCATGCCAGGCTGAAACTCTGACTATATATAGAATACTGTATTATAAGTTATAATTATGTTATAAGTTATACATTGTATATCAGGAGTGCAAATGTATTTGTTGCTGTTCAGGGCAATGGTGAAGACTGGACATTTGGCAAAAAAATCACAATGATTAATGTGGGTACTATACATAGCAGGGCTCAATCTAATCTCATACTCCATAAATACATACAGATATGAATAGACCATGAACAACTACATTATACAACTTATAACGTATGCAGACAGGCATAAATACATGATGAAGTACTGTACCTGAGAACTTCCCAGGAATGGGTGGACCAAACGCCATTCTAATGGATAATTAATTAAAAAGCTGCACCAGGGTCCTGGCAATTAGCTCAGATACTTAGAGAATCTGAGGAAAACACTAAAAGTTCCTAGGTATGTTCCAGATAAGCCATATGCAGAAAAAGCGACTCGTACCAGTATGCAAATAGAATATCAATACTGTTTTGGATTTAGTTACAAAATTGGAATCTGGATAATGAAATTTGGAGGAGGCCAAATTTTCCACCCTGCATTCGACCATGAGAGTTAATGTCCTATTTAATTAGATTATCTTTTTTAATGTATCAGGCTTAATTTAACTTTCTTTTATTTATTTATTGCGGTCGTCACAGTTACTAAGTTACATAAATATATTGGCAAGGATGGCAAGGGCACCGCTAGATCAAAATCTAGTGGGACAGCATCCAGCAACATAGTCTCTTGTTTACAGAACACACAAAAATGTCTTATACTGTGTACACAATGCCAGAAACTCTATTCCTCCAGGCCTTGTGTTATTATATACAAAGCCTTTCTTATTTTCTGTCTCTTGGATGCATCCAAGGAAACCAGGGCAGATGGATGACCATTATATGAAAAATAAGGCCTGCTATTATTATTTTCGGTCTCCAACTCATCAAATTCAATGGGAACAATAACAATTTTATGATGTATTTTACTGCAGAAGCTCAGGTTGAGATGTCCATAGATATGACTTTGGTTTACAGTTTAATGAAAGTTTTTTCAATAAGCCTAGCAGCTGGATAATATTTTTTGATATTAAAACAAAAAAATATATTAAAAGGAAAAAGTCAGGCGCATATTTTTGGCTTATTCAGAAATTTTGTTAAGCAGCATGACAAAGACTATTCTATTACTGGCCAAACCCAGAATATGGAAGTTAAATCATGTGAAATTATGCCCCCATAATAGGCCGTGGCCATAGCCATGCAAAAGGCTTCTTCTTCTAAATGTTGTAATAAGTAGGTGTCCTGGCCCTGACCCACGTTAATATCCAAATGATCCACCCAACGGACCAATAATGCACAAATGAGACTGCTGCTAACAAAATGATAATGTTTAAAGTTTCTGTCACTTATTTACATGAGCAAATAATAAAATACTTTTTCAATGTTAACTTTATTAGCATACATTTCTGTAAGTGGAACAGCACCTTTAAATTATGTCTCCAATAAAACTGTAGCATTAAATGATGTCTTCCACATTGAATTGTCTGAACCATTCAACATCTAAAGATTCTGAAAATGCAGACATCTCCGCATTTTCATGATGAAGAAGACAGTTTTGTTTAATTATAATGCTCATCTTTTTTGTGAAAAACGGTTAATTGATAAAGTAATTTGAAGCATAGGAAGGGCATCATAAGGCATCATATTCTACCTAATACACAGTTGTCAAACAGACATTCTAGGGGCCCTTCAAGCTGTGTTAAGGGGTCCCTTCACGATGTATGTGCCCTGCTCTAAACCACTGTATTTCAGAATAAGACCCTTAAGAAGTGCGAATTTACATTGTATGTTATAAGCCAGCTTTTCATAAATATCAGCCAGTGATAAGAATAACATACATTACCTGCTGGTCTGGTATTGAATAATTACAGAAGTCATTAGCAGAATACTTCATTAGTGCTGGCAAGAATCCACTTGTGCATCAAGAGAACTGACTAGATAATTTAGTCTTTAATTTATTTCTTAGAAATGCAAATATTATTTATTCATTAGTAGGCAAAGTAAAAATATTATCTGTTAGTGGATAAAGGATTCTGGCATGCTTCAAGGGCCGGTTTAATCTATATATAGTACACTATTTTGGGATACAGTTTAGCACTGTCTTCAGGGCATGTCAGATTTGCTCACTGTCTATAAGTGTTGGGTCTACAACTGATACTAAAATAACTTATCACAACTATAAGGTATATGAGGTAGAGGAAGAATGGGTTCCCATACTAAGTATTTAAACCCTCAGTCCTATTCAAATAAAAACATCTGTATTATATAGACATCTACTTTCCACCTAATATTTTGAATATCTTTTTTTGGTGGCTTACCTTGGCTAATGGTAACACAATAAAAGCACCTCCTCCACTGGATTCTATGATAATGGCCAAAAACTTGGGGTTCACTGCACAGAATGAGCTGTCCCATGTCACCTTTGATATTCGGATGTCTTCGTACATTTGGTCAGCTTTTACTGGCTGTCCAAAAATATGCCTGAATTTGCTCTGGCGCACAACTCTTTTGCTCATTGTGGAAATGCTGTAGAAACAACAGAGGAAGAGCCGTAAGATACAACATGTATATTAATATCAATACATTACAAAAGGAGAAAAGGTAAGTGAACTATTTGGAGATACCAGCATTTATGCATAATTTTGTCTTAAAATATGATCTTTCTCTAAGTTACAATAATGAACAAACATTAACTCATAAATTATTGTATTGTTCCATATTGAATACATCATGCACACATTCACAGTGTGGATTGTAAAAAGTATGTGAACCCCTAGGGTAATCAATTCAGAACAAACAACTAATAACAAAATGCTAATTGGAGTCAGGAGTTAGAAAATGTGGAATCCATTCAACCAAATAAGATTGGAGGGGTTGTAGAGCTACATTGATATAAAAAACCCTCAAACTTTTTGAGTTTGCTATTTTCAATAGACTTGGGCGCTGGCCAACTCTTCATGTTCTTCTTCATGGGGGAAAAATCTTCATATTCCACGAATATTCGCTGTTCCCGTGTTCGGGGGAATATTTGTGTACATTCTTCGTGTTCATTTTTTTCTCAGTTTTTTGCTGTTTTTTGTAGAAGGGGTTAATACGGGGTTAACGCTGTACGCACTACACAGCAGCTTTGCCACCAGGATTTTAAAGCACTGTGCCTCACAAAAAAGAATCTACAATCAAAAACTGTTGATTTCAATAAAGCTGGAAAAGGTTACAGCCATTTTAAAGAGTCTACATATTCGTCAGTCCACAACTAGACAAATTGTTTATAGAGGGAAATTTGAGAAATTTAGTACTACTGTCCCTAGAAGTGGGCAACCTGCCAAGATGACTTCAAGGGCACAACGCAGAATGAGCAAGAAAGAAAGAACCCTAGAATATCAGCTAAAGGCTTGAAGAATCATTAGAACTGGATAGCATCTACACTGTATAGACCAAAGTATTGTGACTTTTATAACATTGCATTCTAAATACATAGGCATTAATATGTAGTTGGTCCCCATTTTGCAGCTATAACAGCTTCCACTCTTCTGGGAAGGCTTTACACAAAACATTGGAGTGTTTATGTGGGAATTTTTGCCCATTCATCCAGTAGAGTATTTGTGAGGTCAGGCACTCATGTTGGACAAGAAGGCCTGCCTCGCAATCTCGGTTGCAGTCCATTCCAAAAGGTGTCCAGTCAAGTTCTTCCACGCTATACTCACCCAACCATGTCTCCATGGACCTTGCTTTGTGCACTGGGGCACAGTAATGCTGCAATAGAAAAGGGCCTTCCTCAAACGGTCCCCACAAAGTTGGGAACAAAGTATAGCATTGTCCAAAATGTCTTGAAATGCTGAAATCTATTACAGAATGGTTTTAAAAATGAAAATTATTTGGAGTGGCCCAGTAAGAGCCTAGACCTTAACCCATACAGATGCTCTGGAATAACCTAAATGTTTATCTATACTTGTGACTAAGATGCAGATCATATTTTAAGTACAATTAATGCAAAAAATGAGGTAATTCCAAAGTATGCTTTATTTATTTATAAAATCAATATACTGGATATGCTTGCAATACACAATATATAGCAACAGTAGATTTTCCTGTTCTCCTAGTAGAGTCTGAGACGTATGTAACACTTTTACTACAAATTAAAAATCCTTTTTTAACAAATTACTCACAGATTCATTTGAGTCCTGCATAACAATACTCTTAGAACATCCACCATATTGTGTTATCACAACAAACACACACAACCGCATACCAAGATTAGGTTTGAACACATCTCTTTCTTGCCCTGAATTTAAACACTTGAGTAACCAAAATCCTCAATTTAAGCAACACAGAATAGGCCTCCACTTTCTAATCTAAAACCACTCAACAATCAGGAAATAGAAAAGCAGACACATGCCCAAAGTGCCCACAACAATATATTGTTTTTATTACAGATATCTTAAAATTGCCATTTGGTGTGTTACAAATGATAATGTAGTAATAATGCAGTTTTTAGAACATTGCGTTAACAATGAAAGCTTCATTGCATCCTCTGCATTCTCCTGCCAGAACATTACTGTGTCATGTTACCTAGAGCTATGACCCAAGCAGTAATAAAAAGGGACAAAGTATTTCAGGGGATTATGATATGGTGTGATATTGTAATGGAGAAGCAGCTTTGGCAGTGTATTAACAAGTGTCTCAGCAAGTCTCAGTGTGGTATGCTGTGAGGAAAGTGTGACCCAACAGTTCTAATTATTAAAAGGGTTAGCGCACATAGTCTTTCCTCTATGTAATGACTTTCCTGCATGACATTTCTCCAGCTTCAGCTATTAGTTGGACATAATGAATGTGCCTGTTTTCGTCTAGTTTAAACATTTGGGGGAGCTTTCACCAAGACCCGTCTTATCTCTACCCACTAGAAAAAGCAGTCAAATATATAATGTTATATAAGGCAAGTAAAGCACGTTCAGTAATATTGAAGAAGGAACAACCAGCAAAAGTTCCAATTTGTGGACCTCTTTATACACAACAACCATTGCACTAAACCCAAAGCAAAAAGGGCCAACAACATAGGAATGTGCCTCTAACAACCCACAAAAAGCCCTGTGGTTGATCTGCCTACTAACCGACAACATGTATCATAAATACATACTACATACGTACATAAATAGGCAACAAGAACAATTGAACAACTCCCCATTTCCTTTCTACAGACAGTGGATCCCTAGTGACAAATTATATGTGAGAACGTACTTAGGCCATTAGGTTTGAACACACAATAATACGATCGATATGAACACAAAATGTAGAAAGATCCTAGGTGTGAGTACTTAGTATTGCTTGAGGTTGGGTTTCAAAGTCTAAGCAATTAGTAAGTGAGGCACTCTGTAATGAGTTGGCACCAGGTCCACCAAAATATATTTTTTAAAAATAGGAACCTGGTGACATACTCTACCTACACACAACCAAATGTCAAAAAGTCATCACAGGGGCCAATGTGTACTGCTCATCAGTAGAATTAAAAGTCTTCCTAATGTAAAGTTTGGTCTGTGGCCCACTCAGCATATGTAAGAACATACACAACCAGCAACGAATGATCAATCGCGGTGTAAAAAAAGGAGCAGGTTTCTGCATCAGTATGGAGTAAGACTGTAAGGTGACTTTTAGGTGGTACTTTAAGTACTGAAAAAGTATGGTTGCGGCTAAGTAGAAATCTTGTTGGTGCTGGGCTCACAATTTGGCATGTTAGACTTATATAGAAGGTTCTTCCAACCATACTGAATAACTAGGATTATTCTATTTTCTGAAACTAAATGAACATTTCTAGTAAGAATTCTTGCAGTCTGGTAATATTTAAAATATCAATATAATACCAAAGACTATTGATGCACCGTAAGAGCATATAAGGGCGGATTAAAAGATCAGCGTTAGTCATAAATCTTGCTATTGCTGTACTTCCTTTAGTGGAAGGTGTTATGTAAAGCTAACTCATTGATAACTAGTCACTGTTGCCAGATTTAGAATTGCCTGTAGATTAAGCAATGAGGAGGCATTTCCAGGAATAGAAGTAAGAATAGCAGCCGGCGTTCCAGAAGTAGCTTCTGTTACAGCTGCAGGTGTCTCAAGCATGTGTACAATCTACCAAGTGTATTCACCAAGGGCGTCTAGCTGGAGACGTACTATGTGTATGTGGCCCCACAGGCCAACCCAATGACCTTTCCATTATTTTGGTAAATCGTTTTATTAGTACAACCAAGCTCTTGCTTATATGATCCTTAAATGTCTGTTGCCTTCCCCGTGAAAAAGTGGAATAGGTTATTAGTATAAACTATAATTTGAGTTCACCCTCTTTATCTGGCATAATCTTAACTTAAAGGTCACTTTCAAAGTCAAATTTTCTCTACCAGGGGCAGGCTGGCTTCAGATGCAAGGGGCAGTTACCCCCTGGACTGGTCCTAATTAGTTCATACAGGGCTCTTTCACAACCCAGTCCAAGGTGACCAGTTTATGGAAGGGGGTCTAAGTGTGGTCGCTTAAAGTAACATGGCAATAGCTGCTCTGAAAAGAGGGTCTTTTCAAGAGTGTGTTACAGTAAGTGAGTTTGTGTTACAGTGCGCTTGTGTCTGTGTGTTAGATTAAGTGCGTGGGTGTAAGAGTGAGTATGTGTGTAGGATAATAGTCTGTGTGTGTGTTATTCCATGTGTTTGTGTGAAAGTGTGTTAGTGTTGGGGCATGAGTGGAAGGGGCTGGGTGCTATTTCTACTCTGTTCTCTACTCTTAAAGGTGAACTCCTACAACAAAGTGTTGCAATTTACACCTGGTCAAGAAATTAGTAAACCCCCGACTTTGCCAATTTCATTGATATTTATAGTAAATGAATGGGAGATAACAGTAGGTCCTATGCCTGCCAAAAAAGCAGTGACTTCATGCCAGTGTTCTCAGACAAGCATCTGTGTTTTGTTAAGTATCCCGTTAGTATACAAAATTGCACCAACCAATGTCCCTTAGAAATGGAAAAGATGAATAGTTTCCAATCCCTATTTGTTATGCGGCTTTTCAAATCCTGGATTTGGTTACAATCTGGGAATTCTGCCAGTTCCGACTGTTTGTAAACATTTCCCAACATTATCATGTAAAAGGTGACCCATAATAAACTTAAATGCTTTAATGGTTTCGCAGCTAGTCTCAGGTGTTGAGGTTCTATCATAAGATGTATTTATTTAACAGATTCATTTATCTTTTAGTCTTGATACTTTATAGGTTTCTTCAAAGTTGATTTTGAATGGGTTCGCAGCGTGAATGATGGATCATAAATAACCTGTATGTTTCATTAGCATCATCTAACCAAATGTAGAGATCAAATATAGAGATGACCCCGGAAATTCTTCAGGCACTGCAATGCCCTCTTACATCATTTTCATCAGCGCATTTAGGGCATGTTACTCACGTTTCCTATCACCCATCATACTTCATTATTCTGGCTACCAGGCTACCAACAGACTTTGAAGCTACAAGCACTGAAAATGTAAATTCAGCCAAGTAGAGCTTATTGAGTAATTGTCCTGTAAACAGATTGCAACGAGCTTCAGTATATTACAAAACATTAAGAAAACCAAAAACTTCAAGATATGATTTTCAAAGAAATAAGTAAATATGGACATATATATTTTTTTCTTAGTTTGGTAAATGAATATACATGGAAGCAGATAAAGATCTGTGCACAATTAATCCCAAGTAAGGCTCCAGGGCTGATGGATAGAGTGCTAGATACTCTATTATTATAACTCTGAAGGCTCTCTTCTGTGAATTTTTTCTCCTTTCACTTGGTTTTTAACTTGAAGTTGCGATCTTTCTACAAATATGAACGTAAATAGTAAAGGCTAAGTAATTGTCAGATTTAAAAAGTCTATGTAGAATATTAGTGTCAGCATATATCAGTGTTAGGGGCTACCGGGAATTTGTACGGAACAAGAAAAGGACTTATACATAGTGAGAAAGGAAGATAGCTCAAACATAACAGGGGCAAGAAACCGTAATGTGGGAATACTTCCAAAAGTGGTTGAGTGCCAAGATCCCCAGTTATGGCTTTGACATGACTCTGTCGGGCTCTATGTGTATGAAGAGCTGTGTTTATCATATTGCTATCAATTTATATAGATAACTTTACCAGAAAAAATGTGTTTCATTGAGTTCACGCTCAATGTAGGTAGGTGGTAGTGTGACATCATGAGCATTCTGCAGGCCGTGTCATTTCATTAGAGAAAGTGGCTTGTAACCTCAGAAGTTCGAGGTCCTTTGTCAAAACACTAAACACACTCTAAAAAATATGATATTTTAAAGGTTTAGCAAGACAAATGACACACTGATTATTAGCATAAAGTTGTACTAAATAGATGTTTTGGTGTTTTATAAAAATAAAGTTAATAATTAAGTTTAACAATTATTTCACGTTTTTTTTTTGTTTTTTTTTAAAGTTACATAACTTTTATGATTTTTTGATTATGGCCACCCTTTTTCCCGTACCCCCATTTTGTTTTGTACACACACAGACATTTTCCATTTTTCAAAAAAATGCATGGTCTTATGAACCAATGTGGCAAATGAATGCAAAACGACACTACAGCAATAAAATGAAAGTACCGTAATTATCCTTGGAGTTCAGATTGGTCACAAAAGTAATACCCCTCAGTCTGAAGCCTGATCAAAAAGTTTTAGAAAAAAATATCATTCATGCAATTTTCTTTCTTTAAAAGCTTGAGTGCATAGATCGCAACTCGCTTCACACTAGCCACAAATTGTAGTCAGCATAAATGAATAGATGAAAAGGAAATACCTATATCCTTTTTATTTAATCACTTGACTTCCAGTAACTCTGCTTGGCTTTGTGTGACATCATCAATGGCTTGACGGGAAGTGTTGCAAAACAATAAAGAGTTTTTTTAATGCTAAAGAATCGCCCTTTATTTTTAAATAATTGAAGTCCCGCACTCTCCCTATACCCAGCATAGTCTTTCATAAGAAACATATAGTGCTCCTGAACACCTCCCCATTTACTCCAATGGTTGGGTTTTGCTCAAAGAAAAAAATTAAATGAGCTCATTGCATTTGTCTAAGGTAAAGGCCCTTAAATGCTAAACCCTGTGGGTATTCTCATACTAGTTAGTAGGACTTCAACCCCAGCATCTCTGTTTTAAATGGCTGGAGATCCAATTCAGAAGGAAGTTGATATGAATGTCTAAATAGAGGGAATAGTTATAGCCATATTTTTTTAATCCAGTTTATAGATTTGTTAAAAGCCAGTTAACATACTAAGTATCTAAGAAGAATTATTGCTATTACTTTGGTTTTATGTAAAATGTGTCAACATAAACATCGACCATAAATCTAAAGATGAATCAGAAAGTAGAGCATGCTAACAATATTTAAGTGGTACACATTTTGCATAGATAAATAAATGATAATAATAATTATTACTAAATGACCAGTTACTGTTACTATTGATAACGCAGTGTTCATTACTACGGCATTAGCAAAATGTGGATATCTCAGCAGATTATGTTATGTCTCACACACTATTCCACTAAATGAGAAGTAAGTCATTAAGTATAGAAGAATCTGTCTCTGATTTCAATGGATCTGCTGGTGTAAACATAGTACTGTTTACCTTATGAATCCAGAGTTTATAAAAGTAACCACCAGTCACGTATGTAGGTGATTTGAATGGATTCTATGTCACTTAGCAATTACAAATATTTCCATATGTCCTTGAAAACACATGTTCTCAGACAATCTACTCGCTCAATGTTGTAACCAGATAGCCAAGATGACTTGAGCCCGTCTTCAAAGTTGGAAACATTAGCTAATACGGCGGATAAGACGCAATCGGCCCTTCTAGTCCTAACGTGCAATTGTTTATGTAAATACTAAATACTCATTCCTCTGCTCTTTATAAGCCCTTGTATACGTCTAAGGCAATTATTATGTCTTTGGTAGATCTGAGGGCTTTCATTTATAGCAGTGGTTCCAATTCTCATCCTCAAAAATTAAGAATTTCTGGATAACCTCCCACATGCTTGGGGTATTTGTTGCAGATGGACTGAACTGTTTCTATTGACATAAGAAGGAAATTAAAATGGCAAAGCTTTGCAAGGATGGGTGGTGGCGGGAGCTGCCACTTGGGATGCTCAGATTAGAAGGGTTTGGATCACTAACGGAAGTTCTCCATATAGTCACCAGGTAATAATGACTTTAGGAAGCATTTCCACCACATGTGGAAATTTCCTATGCTTGTTTTGTTAGCTTTCATACAGTTCTTTTAGTGAATATAAGTTTGGCAAGACATGCACATGTTTTACATTATATTACATTTATTTAAATAGCGCCAGTACGTTAAACATACTGGTACAAAAGGAGAAGAGGGCTCAGTGAGCTTACAACCTATTTGGTGGTTGAGGGGGAAGCGAGAGAGTAGGAGAAGACAGTTTAGTCAGCATGAGTTTATTGTAGCAAGAGCAATATGGAGAACTGTGTTGATCTTGCAGGTGGACATGGCGGATGGTCTCTTTGGCCCGTTGGTTGATGGCATTAGCCGGGAAGGTTGTATCCTTCTCAGAATAGGTGGGTTTTGTAGTTTAAAACTATAATAAGAGAAACACTTTCATTTGGGATATTAGAAGCAACATCTGGTTTACATAGTTCTTTGATTTTGATCAATTGGCATTACATGTACTTACATATGTGTACAAATGATAACAGTCATCTTATGTTATTCTTAGTAGCATGTAATATCAGCATAAAGAGGTGGTTCTGCCACTTTATAGACCTCTGGTCTTACCTAGAGTATTGCGTACAGTTCTGGAGACCTCATCTTTAGCAGGGTATTGACATTTTGGAGAGAGTTCAGAGAAGAGTAAAAATTATCAGGAAAGCCTAAGGGATCTGTAGGGATCTCTATATGTATAGTTTGGAGGGGAATAGCGACAGAAACATTTAAATATTTAAATAAATAAATTAAATATTTAATAAAGTACAAAAGGGAACTTTATTTCAAAGGAGGAGAAGTTTTAGAACAAAAGGTCATATAATCTAAAACTAGAAGGTTAGAAGCTATATGGTTTATATCAAGTAAGCAAGGAAGTTTCACTTTACTGAAAGGGTGATAGATAAATGTCTCTCATCAGAAGTGCTACAAGCTAATATAGGGAACATACATGGGATAGGCATATAGCTGTCGTTACATCAGCAAAATGGGCAGGCAAGATGAGTCAAATGGTTCTCATCTGTCATCAAATTCCAAGTTACTATGTTAATCTACTAAAGAATGATAACAATTATAAATATTTCCCACAAATGGAACTTTTTGATGTGGCCACTGTAACCCTCTGTAAAAGGCTGGTTAACTTTCAATCAGTTAAGTGAAGCAAGAACATGATTTTTCTATATAAATTTATTTAGTTAAACTAAGATTAAGAGAAAGCTAGTATTTTTAGGGAGGCATATGTAGAAAATTAGTAGGGGCCTGTGTTGTGACATGCCAAAAGCGCTTTAGGCAACTACCTAGTTTGATGCTCGAACTCCTTGGTGCTTTCTCATTGCGAGCCAGTGCGGGTGACGGCAAAGTGCATGACAAAAGTAGATAACGAGCCATTTTAATTTTTAAGAGAACTGAAGCACTATAAATCAAAAAATGTTCTTTAATATTATATTAGTAACATAGATTCGTACATGGGGATCAGCTGTACATCCGACAGCTTGGGTGAAAGATAAAAGCTGATTCATTAGAACTGATTCTTTAGAACTGTACTTTTTAATGTTAATGTTTAAAGGTTAAATGTATGGTATATCCACATCCCTAACATCACATTAAAGGATCATTTTCTCTGCTCTCATCCGGTGTAGGATACATATTTAAAATTCAGTAAATCAGGTTCCAAATGAAGCAATTACAGATTATGATATGAGTACACAGTTAACAGAGGAAAACCCTAAAATATTAATAAGAGCGGTTTCTTAGACAAGCTAAAAGTCTGCTAATATTTTAATAGAATAGATAAATATATACTTATGTGAGGCACAATTTTCCACATTAGCTGCCATAACCTAAAAGTTTTGTTTGTTAGTATTCTGTATTTTATTAGCTAAGGAAGAATGATATCTGTATAAAAGAGTAGACCAGCATTCATGATTTTGACCTTAAAAGTGCATGAATCCTTTGAACCAAATATAAACTATAGATCATATGGTTTCATAGAATAAATTATATCAATTTGAAAATCTCCAAGAATGGGAGAAAATTGCTTGGTGATGTCGATTTAACATCGCATAAACATTAACAAAACTGGTTTCTAGGAATGAGTAAGCATCTCTAAATACAGAATACCAAAAACTCTGCTAATGTTAAATTAATAACTATAAAACTTCAGGAGACCATATGGTTGAAAATGAACCCGTCATCCACACGTCTTTTATAATTACAAAGTGTACTTTGGAAAACTACGCAATACCTTAATAATATACAAATATGTTATTTGTGTATCATGAAATCATTTATAATTCACTTCCTGATCTTTGACATTCTAGCAAAACAAAAATGCACTTTCATGAACTAATTATCAAATTATCAAAGTATAGGTAAGTGTTCTACTTTCGCTCCAATACATATTGGTATACGCTGTCAGGGGTAAAAAGGCAATGTGTGTTGGCTAAAGTGCTGATTAGCCATTCCCTAGACATGCTTCTTACTGTTCTGCGCTTAAAAAGAAAATGGATAAAGCTGTATTGGCTCAAGTGAAGATCGAGTCTTCAGTCCAAATTGAAGACTTTTTTTCATTGGGCCAATAAAAAAAAACGTAGATGTCACATTAGCTTTTGGGACTTCATAGGTCTCTTCTTCAGATGGAACCATTTCCTCTTGGCAAATCATGTTTGAAGTGGCTGCCTCGCCCTGGAAATTTTTTTTAACTACTTTACAGATAAAGATAGAAACACAGAATTTGGCGGCCATTCGGCCCATCTAGTCTGCCCATTATTCCTGATGTAACGACTGAAACATTATTTGGTCTCGCCTTAGATACGGGGCAGCCGTACTTATATCCCATGCATGTTTAAATTCCCTTACTGTGTTTGTCTACGTATTTCACATCTGTGCAATGTTTAGCACTCAAGGCTCGTGTGCTAAAACAATGCAGGTAGTGTCCAGGAAGTGGGTTTCAGCTTCCTTCCTGGGCTCAGCTGACAGTTGAGTTCCAATTCAATATTTATTAACAGATCATGGGAAACCAGGGTACATTCGTATGGAATGATTGCGTAAGATTTAGGGGTGACAGAGCTTAAAACATGAATCTGAGAACCTGGCCTTTGCAGGATTATTAATTATACAAGTGATAGACGGTAGATTCAATTCTGTTTAACAGATGTGACAGTTCTCATTTAAGTGAAGAACCTATACAGTCACGCTGAATGCCAAGTTGAAAAAAAATATAAAAAAGCAAATGTTGAATCAAGGTGCCGTAAAAATAAATAAATAAATAACAGTATATAAAAGCAACAAAAAGTACAAAAGGAACAAAACATTACATTTGGCCTAGCAGAACGGGCCTTGAAATGCAACAATATGAAGAATATATAGAAATGAAAGTGGTGTCAGGGTCACCTTGTGCTCTCAAGACATCATGAGCTTCAAAACATTTCCAGAGATGAGGCAGTACATTAGGAAATATCCTGATATATAAACCACTGAAGATGCAACAATAGAGAGGGACCTGAATGGAAACCTACTGGTTTCATTGACATGTATTTTTTTCATGGGGACCGTTACTTCACCCCAAGTAGTTTAAATTAAAATACTACAGCAATTCCAGCTGAATCTTTTTGTGCAATGCTTTAGATTAGTACCATAATCATATTCAAACTCTTTTTCTTGGGACCTTAAATTATACTCTTTTATTTAAGCTTTAGCATACAAAAATATAAACCAGCTCTTTCTCTCGTAATTTTAAACTTTTCAATGGCCTCCGTTGGGTTAAATAATTTAAAAAAATCATTTGTGAGCCAAAAAGTGCTGAGAAACCACATTTATCCATCAACAATGTAACTGGATGTAGTTATATATATATTTTTTTCTGCAATATATTTACATAGGTGGAGATATTTACATAGGTGCTTTAACACATCAATGTCATCTCAACTGAGAATAAATCCCGCCATGAAGGTTTTCATTTATAATGAAATCTGGTATTGGGGGTTTCATGAGTTGGTACATCTAAATAATTGTCCCTCATCTGTGATAAAGCACTAGTGCAGGGGTGTCTAAGTTTTTTTCTGCAGTGGGCCACTTCATCGGAATTGTATACGTGCACGGGCCGCACTCATTTTTCACTGTGAGAAAATATGGCCTTTAATAAAATATGCAGATTAAAATAAAGTAAAATGACACAAAACCTTTACTTTTCCTCTCTGATTTCTGGGCCTAGAAAGTTTTGTAAATACAAATTGAGGATAATTAAAAATGAAATAGTTCTATTTATTCTAGGGATGCACCAAA